>JAGRRI010045740.1:0-11030 GCA_018584345.1 Thuja plicata
GTTTAGGAAAACATACTACTTATGTTCAAGCACCATTGTCATCTTACTCAATATATTGTCATTCAATATCAAAATGCATAACACCTTCTAAACAAGCATCACTGCTACTATTTATCATAGGTAATCACTATAGGAAATAACATGGTTAGTTTGATCCATTTCATAGTTTTCCATATTCCAGCATATTCAATCATAAGGTCACATATTGAAGTTATAATATGAAAGCACGATGTTGATAAGAATGATATTATTCACAAAGAACGAACATGGACAAGTAAGATTGATCCAATCCAAACAACAAACATGGACACGATTGAGTGTGGATATTATTCACATTGATCAACACTATCAGATTGCAAAAAATAATGAAAGTGATAGGGAAAACTATTTGAACACTCATCACACACTATTCAAGGTGTTCTTATAACCTACTCTCGAATTGATGTAGATGAAGAATCTTGACATATCTTAGGAATCTTCTCTACAATTCCCTCCATGAAATGATCTATGAAAATCATATATCCACTCATTCAAGCACCTAAAAGATGGCTTGGAAACCATGATCATGTTATCGAACAATTCTTTTTAAGACCATATCCTTGTGTGAGGAACTTCTCTTTCCAACAAGATCTTCTTTCTATTCAAAATTATTCAAGGTCAATTTGGAATCGTGGCAAACTAATGTTTTGAATAGATGTTTCTTAGAAAATTATGGTCCATAGGTTTGAGAAAGATCAGAAAAATTTTCATGGCAACAAAAGTTGTGAAGGTTTGTAAATGAACAAATCTCATCTTCGATCTTTACCAAGGTATATGTTCTACCTTGTGGTTGATCATTTCCTTCCTCTCCTAATATGCCTAGTTATGTTTACAGTCAACAAATTTAATGGAAAGAACATGAACCAGCTACACTACCACATCTAGTTGATGCTGAAGAATTCGACCATGAACCCCTATCAGACTAATTGTTAGGTTTGTTTAGGTGTCATTATTTCATTCATGTCCCTATTGTTTAACTTTCATTATGTAAGAAAACATTGTGTAAGGGGAACCATACTTTTTATGTTTAAGCATCATTGTCCAAATGCATAACAATTTGTCATCAAGCATCACTATTAATATTGATCAACACACATTACTCGACAAGATAACATGGTTAGTTTGTTCCATTTCATAGTTACCCATTTTATAGTATACTACAATTTTGAGCTCTTATGTCAATTTGTTTACTAACATACTTTTTCTACTTATTGTGTATAGATGATGAATGCAGGTCAGATGGTGACACATGCAAAGAAAAGAGCATCCACAAGGTTTCCAGCTCATAAAATAGGATTCAAGTTCCCTCGAGATCCTAAAAACTCATTTGTCATTGTCACAAATTAAGAGTCGGTACCACCAAAAGTGGACGACATTACAATTGTGAGGTTGCCAAAAGTTTCAATGCAATAGAAGATGTGTTCTACAACTGATGTGGAAGGGACACTAAAAGATGTCAAGGAAAATGACATGTCAGTAAGGGTTGTATCTAAGAAATGGCGCATCCCAACAACCACATTGTCAAAATGGCAGGTCGGCCTGATAACCACCTCCAAGAAAGTCTCCCAACAATTCATCACTAAAGAATAAGATCATATAGTTGAATGGTGTCAAGAGATGGTAGCAGTTGGACATGGGCTGGAGATTGTCAACTTGAAGGCAATGATGGCTCAGAATTGTAGGACTAGACACGCCCCTATCAGGAATAGACTGTTTAGGAAGTCTTGGTGGTTAGGTTTTAAGGCTTAACATCCAAAACTCACATTGCAGATAACTAAAATTCTAGATAAAGATAGGGTGTTAAACCTGGTGCAGAGGTAGTGTGGTGGATCCTTGACAAGTTGATGGATTGAACTTATAAGAGAAACACAAGGTTCAAGACACCCTTCCCAAATGAACTCAAGTTGTGATTTCAAACCAACAACTTGACTCAAGGCTTCTGATGCCAAATGAGACTTAATTCAATCCAAATTCAGAAGGATTTAATAGGTTATGGGGTCCCAATCAATGGGTTATGCATAAAATGCTTGGATTCAGCAGGGAGACCTAATTGCACAGTACTAGGTCAGCATCAGACTTCCAAAATTCATAACTCGCAAACTTCTAAAACACTTAGAAAATAAATTAGGTTTTTAGATACCCATTATAAAGGTTTATAACATATTAGAGACTTGGTATAGGTTACTTTGGACAAAATGTCACTATTAGAGCACTGTACCCTGCAACTATGCATAAAAATGGTGACTTTTCAAAGCAACTACTAACCCCACTCAACCTCAAGAACCCAACTCTTGGAAAGTGACTCCTTATGTCCTCTAAGGCACAAATACAAGAGGAATTAGACTCAGACCCCTTGCAACGTCAAAAGCCCCAAATTAGGCCTTCAAACCCTCCAAAACTAGGGCTTCTTCAATCTAGACTCTCCAAGCACTATCTGTTTCAATTGATGGACCAAACACCACCCCCTGATCATATTATGAAGGGTTCTATCATAATATAGTGCCCTCCTTCAGGTAGAATGGTTACTGCAATAACTATGCAACCATACCTATACTCCTTAACCCTGCAACCAGTCACAATTTTGGTGATCACCTACAATCTCTTTGGTTATTCCTACATTTAGGTGGTTAATTAACTATGGTACAATGGTGGATTCGTCCCTTAGCCACAGATATCATAGAATGAGATGAATCCTAATTCATTATTTCTAAAAATAATGCAAAATTACTGAATTGCCACGGGACTGTCAGGTGCTTTGGTATGAAGTGCAATAAAAGTGGATGGGAATGTATTCAAATAAGACTCTAGAACATCAATAAAGATCCTTACAACTTTTAGTTTCAATAAGACATCAAACAGATCAAAAATATGCAGGAATACTTATTTTATTGCCTCCAAAACTTGTTCTGTCTGTACAGTAGATGTACCTAGCCGTACCTTTTTTCTCCAACCATTGGTGGGGATGTATATATGAGACTTATCACTGTCCCAACCATTTCCCATTGGTTTTTTGAGATTACAAATACATTAAAACATTAGTTCCCTCCGAACCCTAATTGACTATTAATATTTAAAAATTCAAATTATGAACTCTCAATCCTCAAACAAATTGACCTCCTAACTTTGATCATTGATCAATATGTGATCAAGAGGACTTATTAAAATTTCCTAATCACTTCTAAACTCTAACTGACTCATTAGAATCTATTTGGTCTTAGGACATTTGACACTCTTTACATTCTTATTTACCCCAAATGCCATTATTGGCTTCAATACATCCCAATTCACACTTAGGTATGATTTTGTCCTTTTATCTCTGATTGGATCCATGGTGACCCTAGGTGTCTTCATAGGTGCTTCTACATCATACACCCCACCTTGGAGAAAGTTCTTGTCCCAAGAACTAACAGACTATGTCTTCTTTCCATCCATCCTCCTAGTAGGTGGTCCTCTCCTCTGCTCTTTGTGAGCCCTTTGATCAACAACCAACTATGTCCTTCTACTCTTCATACCTGCATGAAAAGAGTGAGAAACAAAAGAAGGAATTGGACCAAGTTCCAATCTGTCATCAGACTTCATAGTGGATGGCTGCAAACAGTGATCTTGTACTCCCACAAACTATCCTTGCAACCGCAGTCCAGAATCAAATATACCATTCCTTGTGTCCTTCAATGACACCACTATACTTTTCTTCATTGATTGTCCCAAAAAACACCACAAAGTGCCAACAAATACACCATCCTCATGTTTAGTTTTATGTCTTACATTCAGTGCCGCATGACTGTCAACAAACTTATCTTTCAAGACCAACAAAGTCATCCTAGGCATCCTCTCTGTAGTTACAATGTCCTTATTCATTGGAGCCTGCAAATCAACATATGTTTTTGCACCAAAGACAATGATGTTACCAACTTCTTCTACTTATCTTGGAAGAGGTTTAAGGGTGTATTTTCTTCCCTCCTTGTGCACCACATATTCAATCTTCAAACCATAATGAATGGTTTGCCTTGAAGCCTTCCATGGTCTCCCTAAGATGATGTGGCAACATGTCATAGGAACTATATCACATAGAACCCTATCAACATAACCCCCAATTGAAAAGTCTACATATGCTTGCTCCATAATCACAATATTTTGATCATTACTGACCCAAGAGGCCTTATATGGTCTTCCAATGGGAAATTTAGGTAATTTTAACTTATTTACCATCTCATAGGACACTAGATTATCAAATGAACCAGAATCTATGATAACCTTACAAACTTTTCCATAACATTTACAATTTTTTCTGAAAATAGATACCTTGGGTATATGTTGAATAGGTGAACTTCCCATCAAGAAACATTCACCTTCTTTAGGGTATGCATAGTCATGGGGTGTTCCTTCTTCCTCTTGATGTTTATTGTTCTCTTCTCCTTGAGTTAAATGGACCCTCTTGGCATTCTTCTTAGCTTCTCTTTTAGGGCACTTATATAATGGGTTCCCTTATTAACCACACTTGTAGTACTTCCCAAGGAAGCTCTTTTCTCTACCACTTCTTTATTCTCCTTTATGATTTGTGACTTTCTCTTTACCTTTCTCATTCTGTCCTTGGCTTGGATTCACTCCTTTGCCCTTGTTTTGTTTCCCTCTTGAACTGCCTTGCCTCTCTTTCCTTCTTCTAAGCTTGTCTTTTGCCTTCATTTCCAACTTGTAGCAATCTTTAAGAGTCCTTGGTGTGGTCGTGCTCATTTCATCTTGGATATTGTACCTCAGCCCTCCAAGATATCTTGCCACCTTCTCTTCCACATCTTCATCATGAGAGGATCTGATGTCAAGATTGTGGAATTCCTCTGTATACCTTTGGACATCCATGTCCTTCTGCTTCAACCCTTGAATCTTCTTCAAGATTTGAACCTTTTAGTCCTTGGGTACACACTTCTCCCTCATTTTTTCCATCATTCTAGGCCATGATGTGATCTTTGGTAGGCTTTTCTTCCACCTCTTTTCTTGTAGGTAGTCCCACCACAATAGTGCATGACCCTTAAGCCTTGCTTTTGCAATCTTAACCTTATGCTTTTATTTAATGTCCTCACAGTAAAAGTGGTTCTCAATAGCACTGAACCAATCAAGGAGCACTTCCTCATCCATCTTCCCATCATACATTTGGATCTCTGCTTTGATTTTGGATTCCCCTCCTTTAATTGCCTTCAAGATCTTTACTAGTCTAGCATCCTCAGGATCCAACCTTTGTTCAACAGGTTCCTGTTCTTCTTCATCTTCATCATCACAAGGGTCTGAACCCCTCTTCTCAACAAGATTGGTCAGTCTCTCAATCACTTCTTCCAATATTTTGTTCATTTATGCTTGCTCTAGGACCATCCTAGCAAGCTCCACATTTGTCAAATTTGGAGGCATGTTTTGAGCCTCTTCTTCAAACTCCTCAAACTCTTCCTCAGACATACACACCTAACTTTCCTCCCAAGGTTCTTACTTTCTCTAATACCACTTGGTGCAAAGGTAGTGTGGTGGATCCTTGGAAATTTGATGGATTGAACTTATAAGGGAAATACAAGGTTCAAGACACCCTTCCCAAATGAACTCAAGGTGTGATTTCAAACCAACAATTTGACTCAAGGCTTATAATGCCAAATGAGACTTAATTCAATCCAAATTCAGAAGGATTTAACAAGTTATGGGGTCCCAATCAATGGGTTATGTATAAAATATTTGGATTCAATAGGGAGACCTAATTGCACAGTACTAGGTCAGCAATAGACTTCCAAAATTCATAACTCACAAAATTCTAAAACACTTAGCAAATAAATTAGCTTTTTAGATACCCATTATCAATTTTTACAACATATCAGAGACTTAGTATAGGTTGCTTTGGACTAAATGTCACTGTTAGAGCATTGTACCCTGCAACTATGCATAAAAATGGTGACTTTTCAAAGCAACTACTAACTCCACTCAACCTCAAGACCCCAACTCTTGGAAAGTGACTCCTTATGTGCTATAAGGCACAAATACAAGAGGAATTAGACTCAGACCCCTTGCAACACCAAAAGCCCCAAATTAGGCCTTCAAACCCTCCAAAACTAGGGTTTCTTCAATCTAGACTCTCCAATCACTATCTCTTTCAATTGATGGACCAAACACCATCCCCTGATCATATTATGAAGGGTTCTATCATAATATAGTGCCCTCCTTTGGGTAGAATGGCTACTGCAATAACTATGCAACCATACCCATACTCCTTAACCCTCCAACCAGTCACAATTTTGGTGATCACCTGTAATATCTTTGGTTATTCCTACATTTAGGTGGTTAATTAACTATGGTACAATGGTGGATTCATCCCTTAGCCACATATATCACAGAACAGGATGAATCCTAATTCATTCTTTCCAAAAACAATGCAAAATTATTGAATTGCCACGGGACAGTCAGGTCCTTTGGTATGAAGTGCAATAAAAGTGGATGGGAATGTATTCAAATAAGACTCTAGAACATCAATAAAGATCCTTACAAATTTTATTTTCAATAAGACATCAAAAAGATCAAAAATATGCAGGAATACTTATTTTATTGCCAGCTCCAAAACTTATTTTGTCCTTATAGTAGATGTACCCAGCCGTGCCTTTTTTCTCCAACCATTGGGGGAAATGTATATATGAGACTTATAACTATCCCAGCCATTTCCCGTCAGTTTTGTGAGATTACAAATACATTTAGATACTAAAACACTAGTTCCCTCCAAATCCTAATTGATAGTTACTATTTAAAAATTCAAATTATCTCAATCCTCAAACAAATTGACCTCCTTTGATCATTGATCTATATGTGATCAAGAGGACTTATTAAAATTTCCTAATCACTTCTAAAATCTAACTAACTCATTGGACTCTATTGGTCTACTTACAAAATAATATTTGGTCCTAGGGTCCTTACTAGGACCCTCAAGACATTTGACACTCTTTACATTCTTATTTACCCCAAATGCCATTATTGGCTTCAATACATCCCAGTTCACACTTAGGGATGATTTTGTCCTTCTATCTCTGATTGGATCCATGGTGACCCTAGGTTTTTTCATAGGTTCTCCTGCACCAAAACCTTAGACTGGCAGTTGTCTCTACATTCTACAAGACATTGTCGAAAGCATATGCTGCCAAACTATATGGCCCTGCTCACATATGGAATTGTGATGAAATTGGTGTGTAGGCGGATGAAAACGGGACCATGAGGGTGTTGGATAGAAGAGGAATTAAGATTGTCTCTTACATAATTCCCAAGAGTCAAGAATGGTTTTCCATTCTATGTTTGTCAATGCTTCCGAGCAAAGCATTCGAGGCTTCTACTTGTTTAAGGGGAAGAAACAGTTGCATAATTACATCTCCAAATGTGAACCAAGAGCTAGCCTAAATACATTTCTGGATGACCAAGGAACTCTTGATGAATTAGTTGCACCACTTTGTGTAATCTATTCTAGCTGTTGTTTCACCCTCCAATAAGCACTTGCTAATTTTTATGGCCATGGAAGCCATGTTGCAGTCACAATCATCTAGGAGGTAAGAATTCTAGGTATTTATTTGTTGACATTGTCGACTCACACCTCTCACAAACTACAACCCCTTAATGTGTGATTGTTTTCTCCATTCAAAACTTACTTCAAATCCGAACGATCATCGTGGCTGACAAGGTTTCCCAATATAGAGATTAGAAGGGCGAAACTTGTAGCAATAGGTAACAAATCTCTAACAAAAGCATTAATAGATTCTAACGTTATGACAAGATTTAGAAGGACCAAGATATGGAACCTCAATCCTGATGTGCTCCTCAAGGATATGCAGGCTGCAAATATTTTCCAAATTTAAAATGTGGACGATGCTTCAGCAATGCAGAACATACTAAGCCTATCAAGAGTTGATATTTCAACAAAAGATGTAGAAAATATTACTCAACTCCATCAATCTGAATCTAATGCAGAAGTGGACTTTAATGAGCCACCTCACAACATATAGGAAAACTAGGTTGACAATATGGAGGCTAGTCTTTCTCTTCCATGTGAGTGAATAACACCCTTTTCATTAATGGAATGGGCAATGAATCTAGGTGTTGAATTTCAGGGTCAAGAAGAGTAGGGAAATTTCAGTTTCCCTTCACCATCAACAACCACCTTACCAAAAATGGTGCATTACTATGTTGAATGTGCCAAATCAAATTGTGGATTTGATGTAGACTTGACACAAGAATCACAAGAAGGTTGGACTAGGGATGGTGAGAACATACTCTCACAAGTGAGTGAGATGCAAGGCTCTCAACCGGAACTCGTTATCAAAAGATTCTTAAAGTTGTCTACCCACATTATCAACCAAAAATACAACACGTGTATTGATAGTGGAATCTGTTTGAGCCACCAATCCTAGTTTTTAACATATGATGATTACATGAATTTTTCAATGGAGCAGGAGCCCAGGAAGAAATAATTGGAGGAGATCAAAATTTTAAAGAAAGAGAAAACCAAAGAATACAAGGTGTCACATCTCTTGGCAAAGGGAAAGGAGCAAGACATAATAGAAAAGGAAAATGTGGGTAAGGAAAAGGAAAAGTGCTAAGAGAAAGAGAAGAAGAATATGGAGGAGAGAAAATAGAGAGAGAAGGCATTGAGGGAACAAGAGGCAGAGGATAGGGCCCTTCGGGATAAGCAAAGGGTTTTGGCAAGAAAAAGACAGTTAACCAGTACATAAGACAGTTAACCAGTACATCGAATCCTCTACCTAAAAGACATGGCATAATGTGATATATGATCAATATAAACATAACCATCCCAAAATTTTCAACTGCATTGAATTGTCCAACTTCCTCACCATTAGTCTGCTCCTATGATTTATAATGCAAGGTTCCCATCATATGTTAGCAGCAATGGATATTGTAGTCCAATTCAAGTGACCAACATTCCACAACCAACATTAGGGGATGAGAATATTGATCCCATTACATCCTCAAGGACCCAACCTACATCACTAACATCTCCTTTTCCTATTTGGATGTCTTAATTTTTGGATAGATGCATAAGTGAACAAAATTATGGACAATCTGAAGAGTGAACAAAACTATGGACAATCTCAAGAGGCGTACCATGTATTTTTTCAATTTATGATTGATACTACCATATGTACGTAAAGGAAAGGTAAGAAAGTTAGATTCCTTCTCATTTTCTAATGCACACTCGGAAGGAAAATGGCCCAATAGGCTCAAGTAGGACTTAAACCCTAAGTGAGTGCAATAATATCTCATGTTGTTGATTAGAATAAGTTGGATATGAGGGGAAATAATGTAATGATTCAAGATATAATCACATGTAAGCAATTTCAAGAAATGTAGTCCGATAGAAAATAGTAAGCAACCTGCAGTGACCTGGAATGGAAACCAGAGAGTTGTAACAACCTCTGATATGAATTTGAGGTAGATTTGTAGGGTATAGAATGTCCAGGTTGTTATGTTGCTGGGAATAGAATGGAAATTTTGTTGTGTACCTGGTAGTTTTGATTGAAAATTTCATAGTCGCTCTGACATATCTGAATCTTTTTGAATTAAGTCCCGATAGTTTCACTACCTATTCCTGCACACAAAAAATGGGGAAAAGGTTGTGGAAAGGGGTTTTCCTTGGTCAAACCTCTATTTAGGAATCAACCTTAGAAATGAAATGAAATTGCATAAGGAAAGTAAATGTAAAGGTAAATATTGGATCTACCTTGTATATACCTTCATGAAAAAATATTAAGATCACACATATTCATGAAGATGTTTGTATGTTTCTTGAATTGTAGAATAGAATCAAGGATGCCTTAAAAAATACATGGATATATGAATTTCATTCCTAGATCTTCAATATTGTTATGCTTGATTGGCACTTGTTGTGGAAAAAAAATTCATGTAGATGGACAAAGGATCTTCTTTCTTGATTGAGAACATCTCTACTTGGCCATCATGTGAGAGACGATTTATACAAAAAGATTACCTTCAAGAAGTCTTGGATGCTTAAGGAATGCTATATCTTGGATTCTTGCCTTCAAATCTCGAATCCACTTGAATGCTTGATAATAACTTGATATCTTAATTTTTTGAATGCATGATACTTGATGTCAAAATGAGGAGAAGCAGGGTGTTTATATACATTTCACACATTTTGGGATTCAAAATTAATCTAGGTCAAGAACGGGACCTAATTCCCCACCAAAATACCACATTGGGGCCACAAACCAAATTTTGGCCTGAACATAGGGGAACACAATGACTAAGCTGATGTGTACCTAGGAAAAGCACCTAGATTGAAATGCAAAGTCGGGAAGACAAAGGAGATGTTGAAACGAGAAGAGATGCGTAGCTGGATCAAGCATAACGAACATGAAATCTAGAAATCACTAAAATGGAGCTTAATAGAGCATCTAATTATGGGGGATAACTCCTTAGGATGATACATTTAGCCCCCACTTTAGCAGGAGTATGAGACAACCTCATGCTCACGATAAAGTAGATGAACTTGAAAAATTTTGTTCAGGTTTAGGAGACAAGAAAACACCAAGCCCCTAAGTGAATTATGTCCTCATCAAATTCAAAACCAAAATAAAAATAGGAAATGAGAGAGAGAGAGAGAGAGGTATTGCCTTAATATGGATTATGCAAAGAGAAAACATCGCGGCAAATGATGAAATTGATAGTCTAGCAAGCTATGAGATGCTAGCCAACCCATCAAAAAAAGGAGGATCTGTCCTAAAGGAAATCTTGTCTCCATTAAGGGATCTAGAAAATTGGTCATTCTAAGGACCAAATGAAGGAAGGATCAGTCTTAGGATCTATAATAATGCTCAGGGCATGAAAAAGAAAGGATAGGATAAGCCCAAGGGAAACATTATCTCCTTAGCTATTCGCAAAATACATTGCATTTTGTGTATGTGTGTTAGGATTGAGTAATACCAAGGGGGGGGGGGGGGAAATCAGTATTA
>JAGRRI010045764.1:0-10460 GCA_018584345.1 Thuja plicata
AACAACCTGCAAGATCTGTTCCATGCAAGGAAAATGATGTCTATCCTTTAATGAAGCTCTATTCAAGTCATGGAAATCAACACATAATCTGATTTCTCCATTCTTTTTCCTAACAGGAACCAGATTGGATACGCATGAAGTATGTTTGATTGGGAAAATTATATTTCTCTCAATCAAATTATTTAATTCTTTAATCATGAGAGGCTCTAGTTTTGGATTTAGTAGCCTCTATTTTTGCCTAACTGGCTTGGCTCCTGGTTCTAATTCAATCACGTGCTGAGAAATACTAGGATCAAATCCTTTCAAATCTCAATAACTCCAAGCAATAATATCATGAAATCCATTGCATAAGTTAACAAAGGTTTGACATTCTTTAGGTGTACATACCTTTCCAATTTTTAGCACTTTATCCTTTGCAACAACAATTTCCTCATAATGTTCTTCTTTAATCTGTAAGCTAGATTTATCCTTTTTGAATTGATCATTAGTACTAAACATATATTCTAAGGTCACAAGACCTTTGGGCATTTTATTTGTCCTCAATTGAGTGATCTAATTTTCATATTTCTCATACAATCTTTGCTGGTTTGGATGTACAAACTCAGATTCCTCTCTTAAAATGTTAACAATATGTTGGTCAAATTCAAAAACTTGCCAACAATCAGCATTGTTAGGGACTACAGGTCTAACAATTACTTTAACATAATTCAGCCCCTTACTATTGTTGATTTCTATTGGGATATCATAGTGGGCTCCAACAAGAACAAGCCTATCAGCATGTTTGTTCTGATTTCTTGGAATGGATTGCAGATTAAAAGCTTCAAAACCTTCAATCAAATCCCATACAACATGCTTGTAATTTTTTAACAAAACATTCTGAGTTGCATGTACATTCCTAACTTGATTCACAGTTAATTTTGAACCTTCATAAACTTGTAAATAGGTAATACCTCTTTTAATGGCCCACTTCAATCCATTTATGAGGGCTTCATATTCAACAACATTGTTTGTACAACTAAAAGTGAACCTAAAAGAAGCATAATACCTTTCATTTTTTGGTGAAACCAACATACAACCTCCTCCTACACCTACTTTGCTGTGTGGACCATCAAAAAACAACTTTCAAACATCATTAGATTGCTATTTCGGATCTAAATCTGCACTTCTTACCATAGCTGGAAGAAAATTAGAAACTTAATGGATAACATAGTTACCCAGACTTAGCTCCCCAATCTGTTCATCTAAAATTCTTGCATTGTCCTTTGCCCAATTATCTAACAAGATATCAGGAAACTTACTTATTTGTGTTTGAGCTTCAAAAATATCAGATATTTCCTCCAAATCAAATCATATAATTTTTAATTCATTTCCAAAAGTAGCAACATATTGTTCAACACATAATTTTGCAATTGGTTTTGAGGGTATAGTAACCTTAGTATCGTACCTTGTGCAGAAAAACATATGAATCCAATCTGCTAATAGATAACCTCTTATCTTGGTAGTAAATTCTCTTCACAAGCATATAGAGAAGTTAGGAGGCAAATATATAATGTACACATCCATAGGAACTGAAAAACTAGGACAAGAATGTAGCGTTAAATCAAGATCCCTTATAACTCCTACAGTTACAACTGCTCTCCCATCTAATTAGACTACTCCTCTTTCAAATGGTTCATACTTGAGGCCTAACTAGTCTACAATTTTCTTTGGCATAACCAAGCTAGTAGCACCAGAATCAATCATACAATTGTAGACTAGGTGTTGTCCTATAATGACAGTGACATAAAATGGAGGAGGTTTGATCAACTTAGCTAATTGTTAGGGTGTGCTTGCACTTGCAGCAACTAAAACCTTAGGATTCTACTAAGACAAAACTTCATTAGATAGTGTGAGTGCTTGTAATTCCTCTTGTAACACTTTATTTTTGTCTAGAAGAGCCAAAACATCCCACATGGACAAGGGAACATTTTTGTTCTTCAAATGATCAACAATATTGAAGCTTTGAATACTAACCTTTTGGTTTTGTTTTAAAACAACAGGCTCACTTGCTATCTAAATTGACTGTTTTTCTCCTTTTTAAGCTTGTAAATGTGGTTTTGTCTACTTTTATACTGCAACAATAGGCTTTTTTATTTTATCATTTGGTTGTTGATCATTTCTAGCCTTTACTTTTGACCTTGTTCCTGCTGCTCTAGGTCTCCACACATGATTGGTGTCAAAATTTGCTGCTAAAATAGATTCATTGTTATTGAAATTCACCAAAGACACATCAAGATTACCTTATGTTTGTGATTGATCATACTGTACCTCAGATTGACTATTAACTAGTTGTCCTTTTAGAACATCTTGTCTTGTATCTTCAAGTGCATGAGGGCAATCTAGCCAATATTGCACATCATTGCATGTGTTGCACCATTCCGCTTCTTGCACATAGCTAACTTGAGGAATTACTGTTAACTCCTTGGAAGTACTTGGGGTTGCATAATTATATGCTTGACCAGCTCTTTGATTGTAACTTCTTTGCTTCCCTTGAGCTTGTCTTGGCTGATTTGAACCAGAAGCTTGATTCAATGGCCTATTTTATTGGTAAGCAGCTTGTGGAGGCCTATTGTATTGGCCTTGTTTCCTCTTCAGGTTTTTTATCTCATTACCATAATTCTACAAAGTTTTTAAAATGTTGTCATTTATGTCTTTTAGCTCCATAGTATGCCCCTTTATCTCCTTGATATGAGCTAAAGCATCATGTTCCTCTGCTACAACCTGTATATTAAGTGTTGGTAATGGAGGAACAACAACAATAGGTGGTATGACAACTGATATAACTAGTTGTATCTCTGCACAATAAGGCATTGGAGTCCTTGGAGTTAATTTTCCAACTTGTATCAAGTTGTTCTCAGCTCTAACAACAATATCATAAGCATTAGGTAAGGTATTACCTCCCATAGACTATATCATAAGTGCAATATCACTGTTAAATGCTTTCAAATAGAACAGAAATGCATGGTCATTAGATGGATTAACGAATCTTGGAATTCTATCCCAAGTTCATTGAAAACAAAAGTTGAAATCAGAAATATACTCTTTGATATTTCTCTTAATAGTAGTTAACTATTCAACCAAAGACAAATTATCTTATCTATCTTGAAACTTACTGATCAAAACAGTACCTAACTCTTCCCATGTACCAATAGAGTTAACTGGAAAACTTCTAAACCAGACTCATGCTTTACCTTTAAGCGATGCTGCTAATAGTTTTAATGCTACATCATCATGAGTAACTTGATGTAATCCACATAAAGTAGAAATATCTTTAATATGCTCAATTTATGAAATGTGATTCTTTCCATTGAAATGAGTCAAACCTTTTAGTGATGCTGGTGGAATGTCATGATGAACAATAATTTGCAATGGGATGCCAACATCAAAGGCCACAAATGGGAAATTTCAAGCCATTTGTACTGGTGGTACTTGCTGCTGAACTACAGATTGCACTTGTTTCTAGACTACAGATTGCAAAATAGATTTGTTAACTTGTGTTACCTTCCTTTGATATGTTTTAAATCCTAGGGTAGCGGTGCTACTTGTGGATACTATAGCAGAAAACTGGTCCTTTGATGATTCCTCAAAATGGGTAATTCTGATCCAGAATTGTCAATAACAATTAAATCTTCAGGAAAACTAAAATCTTCAATAATTACCTCGTGGCTTTCAGAAATGGCAGCTTCATCCTCGAAGATCGGATTTTTGAAAAGTGAAAAATGAGACCCCAACAAAGAGGCTCTTTCTCCTGTAGCTTGAGATGCTTTGCTTCTTCTTCCTCATCTATTGCCTCTCCTACTGGGTTGTAATTCTTGATAAATGAATTCTTCATTGTTTTCTTTTGTCAGAGTTCTTCTCATCAAGATAAATCTACAACTGAATCTATAATTTTAACTAGAGTCACCATGTGCTTGGTAAAATACCTTGAATAATGTAGAAATTTTTTTGTACACACCAAAACAGCAATAAGAAATAATAACTTCAAAAGAACTATGTAGCGGTTCGGTCCTACCGGGCGTGCCAAAAACTGTTGTCAATCAGAATTGTGCCTATAGCTGGATACAGAATCTAGCCATCCTGTTGAAACATGGAAACATTCTCCTTGGTGGATGAGACAAAGAATCTCTAGATTCTAGGGTAGTTCCTATTTTATTTGGGACATCACCTAATACCGACTTTTATGGTTTTGGGAAAGGGAAAAGGATAACTGGAAAGAAAATGAATAACTAGCTAAAAAGGGTGATACAATGAATGGATTCATATTTATGAGAATTGTAAATTTGTACCTACAAGAGACACATTACTAAATTCTGTAATGATTTTTCACTTCTCAACACCTAGGATGGTTTAAAATTCACTATTAGGGTTTTGTGCCTCTAATGGTAGGAATTTAACCAGCAAACAGGTAACTTTTACAAAAGGTTAATTCTTTAGAACTTAGACTAGGAATTTAGAGCAATTCACTAATCTATGCTTGAAATGGATAAACACTTAAATGCAGAAAAAATTAAAAGGATTGATGAAAGAACTCAAAAAAGATATGTGAATAATAAGCCTAGCTTTATTATCTTCAAACTCTGCAAAAATGGTTACAAAATACAAGGAAAAGGGCATAGGAAATTCTGAACCCCTACAAATGAATAAAAAGTTCAGTTATATAGCCCCTAAGGCTAATCTCAAAAATGAATTCCCCTCCTCAAAAGGTGCTCTTAAACTGATAGCTATTCCTAAATTTTAGGCCTAAATGATGCCCCAAAAATATAGCTTCAAACAAGTCCTCGAATATAGCATATCCCTAAATCTAAGGCATGACTGATGCCTAAAATATAGCCCTAATTTTAGGTCTCAAATGTTGATATCTCTGATTTTATCTCTTTACAATATATCAATATATAACATATCTAAAATATGTCCCCAAGAATACATTAAGATATAACCCCAACACTAAAACAATAAAATATGTCAATAATCTGATCCACATTTGTAAAAAACCCTAACATATGAAGCCGACACCATGGTCTAAAAAGTGCTAACTTGACAACATATGTCTAAACTCATCCATACTTGACACTTTACTCCATGGTCAACATGACCCATAAAATATCACTGACATATCATGTGATGATGATGTCGTGGTGTTGTCGTGCACTGTGGTTGATAGAATCTTAACTCATTTTGCATTGTGGACTCCAAAGTTTATTGGTTTTCAACTTAGGCATTTTTTAAAACTTCATTTGTATTTTGTAGCATTTTTGAAGAAAATAAGTTTAGGGTTTGTGCCGCCATGCTTGTCTAAAGTTCATCTATAGTTATATAATAGCTCGATACCATGGTTTACTATAGTTTTATCTTTCTCTGGTGTCGCGGGTTACGTGTGAGTCTTCTGCATGTTAACTAGAACTATCTCTTCTGGGTTACTACATGTTAACTACAAATTAGGCTCTACTGAGAGTTGAAGTCAGCTTCTTTTGTATCTACATACTCTACTAGATTTTACGTGCCATCACTATGGCGATGTGCATGCATCTTGAACTCGAGCTTATTTTGTTGTTTTTGTTTGGCACTATGTTTGTCGATATGTATGTCTTGGGAACTTGGGTTCCAGCTTTCTCCACCATGGATGGTAACTTTAGGTCTTTATGCCTTAAAATATGGCCCTGCATTTACATGAACTCGACCTCCTTTATTTGTAACATGGGCCTTTCTCTTTGAATTGGAGTGATAGAGAGCCAAGACCTTGTGTAAACTGTGAAGCTCGGTCGCACTTCTATTTTGAATTCCATGCCATATAATATGATGTTGCCTTCTCTTTTCTTTGATCTAAACCTTGGGTTTCAACTTTAGTTTAAACTCAGTCTGGTGTGAATGGGTTTTGAAGTTTTGAGCTAACCATATTAAGTTTGGACACAGTCTGAGCGGTAGTTGAAAGGTGTGGAGTTTGATTTTTATGGACTTGTTCATGAAGCTTGACATATTTCAGCCACATCTTCAGAATTATCCCATGCTCATAGTGTACAAAATAACTTGGCCTTCATCCGTGACACATGGCACATTTGCTTCTCCATCGTGCTTGACTTGTTTAATAGATAAGTGACTCTTGACTCATTCTCTGCATCTTCTTGTTTGAAATTAAGGCATTCTATTGTTGACAAGATGTAATCTTTTGCATATTATTTAGGATCTTAGGTTGAAATGACTCCATATTTTTTGGGTTCTAATAATTTACATCTTTCAGCAGTAAATTGGGGTTTTTTTTATTTACCTCTTTGCATGACTTTTTGCTAGAAAAGTGATAAAGTTGTTTGGAGTTAATTGGAAAGATGAACTCAAGATTTTTCTTATGTCAAATACCCACATGGATTTCCTTGAACTAAATCTGCAAATGAATCAGCAGTTAATGGTGAAACCATTGCAATAACAAACTCTTGTTTAGAAATAAAACCCCATTTGAACTTGATGATGCTCCTTCATTTGTTGTCTACATGCACATTGTCATCAATAGTCATACACGAGTATTTAAGATAAAATATTTCCTTCTGGAATGAAAAGATAAAAATATATCTTTGTCTGTAGTATTTATCTTGTATGGAGACCATTTGTTTGTATCCTTGAACTAAAATTTTCTTGTTGTCCATAGCTTTCATTGAGTTGATATTGATGTTGTAACTTATGCTGTCATTTTTAAATAACAGTGACCATAATTTCATAAGACATAACACATCTTCTTTCCATTGCTGAGAAATAAACATTTCTTTTTTGAACTAAACATATTACATGTTTAATTTATATCATTACGTTTTGTGTTTTATTTCCACTATTACTATCTAAACATTTCCTTTAAAAAATGAAGCTTATGTGCAAGAAGTAATGTATAAATACGTTGTTATATAATTTTATATGAATCATCACCAATGGGGTTTGAGCATGGGTTCATGACTCCCATGGGAAATATCAATAATATGAAACTCATTATGCACATCCTCTGCATGACTATATCTCTTGTATGTATTGACCTCTCCAAACTGAGTCAAAATTGAATATTGTAATAACAACATGTTAGTTGATGGATATAAACTGAATTAATAACAACATTACTTAACTGATGAACACCCATAACACTACATTTCAACACACCAGAATAAAATTGTTTGCCTAATACTCTACAAAAATGTAACTTTGGTTTGACCATTGAAACACATAGATACTATACTTAACTTCATTTTCTGAAAGCATGAATTACCACAACACCATTTGATTCTTCAGTTGATTCAAATTCATAACATGAATACACCTTGTTATGGCTCCATTCTTATGAACATATGAATAAATGGATATCAATGTTAATATGCATATTCCTTTTCTTTAAAGAGCATTAAGTAATAACACTGTTATGTTGCCTCTTTCAAATGAATAAATGTTGTACTCTGAAAATATATGACAGCACTATTTGATTCTAATCCTTGACACTAATAGTGACAAACTTTTCCTTTTGAGAATCATTGCATATGTAAATACTTATGCCTATGCATTTATCACTTAGATGCCAACTACTATGACCTAGCATCTTTTATAATAGAATTTCTATTACTCATCTTTACTTGAACATATGATGTCAATTGATCATTATGGCATGCATATTATAGTTAAATGTATCATTGTTGACTCCACCTTTTGCACATGCTCATCCTCCTCTACTCACACATCACTTATAACAGAAATATTGATGTTTCATTTTGTATATGCCTATTGTTATAAAAAGGATAGCACTGTTTTCTTTTTCCATATATTTTTATTAAGAGATGATAATGTTTAGAATAGTACTGAGATAAATTATTTAAGTGATGTCAATAATGTATGAACCATGTGCCTACAATTTCCATTTTTTATAAAAATAAAGTTAGATCTTTTACATATGCATTCTAATCTGTAACAACATTAGTGTTCTCTATTTCTGAATTATCTTTAATTTGTGCACTGTTTCATTTGATTTTCTACATGTATGCACTATTATCTGATTTTCTACATCTGTATATTCATTCTATTTCAAACCACATTATAAATGATCTTCTCTTGTCCAGAATTGAGTAAGAGGGTTACCTCATTAGTTAATTGCAATGCACTTCTACTTTTAGCATCTTTTTTGTTAATGGTATTAGATCATCCCATTTTAATTTGGAGCATCCATCTTTTGGTTTTCAGCATCATCAGTGTGCTCTTCATATTTGCATCAATAGTGTTGAATTGTAACAACATGTATACACTTTGTAACAATTTTTGTGTACTGTATTTCTCTTCTTTCTGTATTTTATACTTTAGAATTTATGAACATTTCTCGCTTGCACACACCACCAAGTCCACATGTTAGGTTAATGGATACAATCAGGTAATAAATGCTTGTATGTAAATGTCATGTGGGATGACACCTATGTATGAATGTTGGTTTGCTAGTTGGGTTTGCTGACCTAATATGTGGATGCTCTACTTTCCTAAATAGCAACTCCTGAATAATACAGGATAACAACTATATGCAGTAAAAGGGTTCATAGAATTATGTCCATTTAATACTTTATTTAGTTATTGCAAATGTATACCTTGTTATTGTATTGATGTTTACATGGATGTATAGCTCTAAAGGTTTTATTGTAGCATGTTTTTTTAGGTATCTACGTATTTCTTAGATCCAATTTTGGTCTAACTATCTTCTCTCTCCATGATGCAGGACAAAACTGAAAGAGGACTCAAAATGAGGCAAGAATGAAGAGCTAATAGAAAGATTTGGGAAATGACACAAAGACATGCAGATTCAAATGACCAGTTACCAGAATGTAGAAGACCTCTCCAAGGCAATGCTTAGATCCCTAAAGCTTCTAATGCTCCTTTATTACTTTCATAATTGTACATATTCTCTATGTTTACAATTGAAAGATGTAACCTGTGAAGCAATACTTGTTTATTACATTCACTTTGAATGTTCATTGTAATGATCAATTATGAAATTAAAAGTTTAAATCTGGTCATTAATTAGAGAACAACATCAGTGTTAACATGAATGCAAAAAAAATGTATTTTGTCTTCAATATCTGAATAGTAGTGTTGAATGGATGTACCTTTATGCAAGAATATAGACTACCTGTAGTGTTTTACATGAAGAATATATCCTGGATTGGCCAAGACCTCTTAGAGGTTTATAGGGAAGCCTTTATTCATGGGACCTTGGGACAAGATATTAATAGTGGACTTATTAAAATCATCCCTAAAGAGGATGATAAGTCCTTGATTAAGAATGGAGACCTATCATGCTACTTAAAGTCGCATATAAGATCTTAGCCTAAATCTTGGCAATCAGACTTAAAAATGTGCTCCCCAGAATTGTTGACTACAACCAAACTAG
The DNA here is from genome assembly GCA_018584345.1 of Thuja plicata. Taxonomy (NCBI): domain Eukaryota; kingdom Viridiplantae; phylum Streptophyta; class Pinopsida; order Cupressales; family Cupressaceae; genus Thuja; species Thuja plicata. The sequence continues at coordinate 9,431 of JAGRRI010045764.1, forward strand.
GTTTGTGAAAGGGAGATACATGCTGGAAAACTTGGTGATATGTTGGGAAGTAATGGAATGGGCTAGCGAAATTAATCAACAGACATGTATGTTACTTCTTGACTATGAGAAAGTTTATGATAGAATAGAATGAGACTTCATCTATATGATGATGACTGCACTAGGCATACCTAATGATTTTTTTAAAATGGTCCAAACTTTAATGATTGACACCCTAGCAAGGGTGAAAGTGAATGGTGTGAGATCAGAAATCTTTGAGTTGACCAAATCCATAAGGCAATTATTCCCACTTGCCCCTTCCCTCTTTGTGATAGTTGTTGAAGTAGTTGGATATCTAATTTTAGATGACTTAATACTACCAAGAGTTAGGGTTGTCTAAATGCCCGAGAATAAGGAGATTTCCAAAATACAATTTAAAGATGATATAGCCTTATTATTAAGGCTGCAGGCAAAGAATCTAACCTTGTTTATGGATAAGATCAATTTATTCTGCACAGCCTTAGGGAAAAAGATCTCATTAGATAAATCCATTTTTTTAGGATGGATAGAGGAGCCCCCTAGATGGATTTCTCATTAAAACCTCAGATGGGAAGGACCAAACTACAAATTCAAATATCTTGGCATCCCACTCTCTATTAACCCAAATTTAAATCTATGTGGGAGTGGGTCAAGAATAGAGTGGAAAATAAATTAGGAAAGTGGGATAGTAAGGACCTCTCCATGGCTGGCAGAGTTCAGCTGTGCCAAAAAATCATGTCTTCCTATTCAATTTATTACTCCTCAGCTTGGATTTTTTTCCACTACCAATTTAACCACCTCCAAAAACTCATCAGGGATTGTTTATGGGCATTGATAACAACACTTAGCAAAAAATGACTAAGTGTCTCAACTAACTATTCTCTTTTTTTTTTTTTTTCTTTTCTTCTTTTCTCATTTTCTTCTCTTCTCCCCCTTTGACAAAAATGGCAAAGGTGTACCCAAAACTTTAAAAAAAAATGTAGAATTCAGTGCTTGCTCACTAGTATAAGAA
>JAGRRI010045765.1:0-12828 GCA_018584345.1 Thuja plicata
AACAACCTGCAAGATCTGTTCCATGCAAGGAAAATGATGTCTATCCTTTAATGAAGCTCTATTCAAGTCATGGAAATCAACACATAATCTGATTTCTCCATTCTTTTTCCTAACAGGAACCAGATTGGATACGCATGAAGTATGTTTGATTGGGAAAATTATATTTCTCTCAATCAAATTATTTAATTCTTTAATCATGAGAGGCTCTAGTTTTGGATTTAGTAGCCTCTATTTTTGCCTAACTGGCTTGGCTCCTGGTTCTAATTCAATCACGTGCTGAGAAATACTAGGATCAAATCCTTTCAAATCTCAATAACTCCAAGCAATAATATCATGAAATCCATTGCATAAGTTAACAAAGGTTTGACATTCTTTAGGTGTACATACCTTTCCAATTTTTAGCACTTTATCCTTTGCAACAACAATTTCCTCATAATGTTCTTCTTTAATCTGTAAGCTAGATTTATCCTTTTTGAATTGATCATTAGTACTAAACATATATTCTAAGGTCACAAGACCTTTGGGCATTTTATTTGTCCTCAATTGAGTGATCTAATTTTCATATTTCTCATACAATCTTTGCTGGTTTGGATGTACAAACTCAGATTCCTCTCTTAAAATGTTAACAATATGTTGGTCAAATTCAAAAACTTGCCAACAATCAGCATTGTTAGGGACTACAGGTCTAACAATTACTTTAACATAATTCAGCCCCTTACTATTGTTGATTTCTATTGGGATATCATAGTGGGCTCCAACAAGAACAAGCCTATCAGCATGTTTGTTCTGATTTCTTGGAATGGATTGCAGATTAAAAGCTTCAAAACCTTCAATCAAATCCCATACAACATGCTTGTAATTTTTTAACAAAACATTCTGAGTTGCATGTACATTCCTAACTTGATTCACAGTTAATTTTGAACCTTCATAAACTTGTAAATAGGTAATACCTCTTTTAATGGCCCACTTCAATCCATTTATGAGGGCTTCATATTCAACAACATTGTTTGTACAACTAAAAGTGAACCTAAAAGAAGCATAATACCTTTCATTTTTTGGTGAAACCAACATACAACCTCCTCCTACACCTACTTTGCTGTGTGGACCATCAAAAAACAACTTTCAAACATCATTAGATTGCTATTTCGGATCTAAATCTGCACTTCTTACCATAGCTGGAAGAAAATTAGAAACTTAATGGATAACATAGTTACCCAGACTTAGCTCCCCAATCTGTTCATCTAAAATTCTTGCATTGTCCTTTGCCCAATTATCTAACAAGATATCAGGAAACTTACTTATTTGTGTTTGAGCTTCAAAAATATCAGATATTTCCTCCAAATCAAATCATATAATTTTTAATTCATTTCCAAAAGTAGCAACATATTGTTCAACACATAATTTTGCAATTGGTTTTGAGGGTATAGTAACCTTAGTATCGTACCTTGTGCAGAAAAACATATGAATCCAATCTGCTAATAGATAACCTCTTATCTTGGTAGTAAATTCTCTTCACAAGCATATAGAGAAGTTAGGAGGCAAATATATAATGTACACATCCATAGGAACTGAAAAACTAGGACAAGAATGTAGCGTTAAATCAAGATCCCTTATAACTCCTACAGTTACAACTGCTCTCCCATCTAATTAGACTACTCCTCTTTCAAATGGTTCATACTTGAGGCCTAACTAGTCTACAATTTTCTTTGGCATAACCAAGCTAGTAGCACCAGAATCAATCATACAATTGTAGACTAGGTGTTGTCCTATAATGACAGTGACATAAAATGGAGGAGGTTTGATCAACTTAGCTAATTGTTAGGGTGTGCTTGCACTTGCAGCAACTAAAACCTTAGGATTCTACTAAGACAAAACTTCATTAGATAGTGTGAGTGCTTGTAATTCCTCTTGTAACACTTTATTTTTGTCTAGAAGAGCCAAAACATCCCACATGGACAAGGGAACATTTTTGTTCTTCAAATGATCAACAATATTGAAGCTTTGAATACTAACCTTTTGGTTTTGTTTTAAAACAACAGGCTCACTTGCTATCTAAATTGACTGTTTTTCTCCTTTTTAAGCTTGTAAATGTGGTTTTGTCTACTTTTATACTGCAACAATAGGCTTTTTTATTTTATCATTTGGTTGTTGATCATTTCTAGCCTTTACTTTTGACCTTGTTCCTGCTGCTCTAGGTCTCCACACATGATTGGTGTCAAAATTTGCTGCTAAAATAGATTCATTGTTATTGAAATTCACCAAAGACACATCAAGATTACCTTATGTTTGTGATTGATCATACTGTACCTCAGATTGACTATTAACTAGTTGTCCTTTTAGAACATCTTGTCTTGTATCTTCAAGTGCATGAGGGCAATCTAGCCAATATTGCACATCATTGCATGTGTTGCACCATTCCGCTTCTTGCACATAGCTAACTTGAGGAATTACTGTTAACTCCTTGGAAGTACTTGGGGTTGCATAATTATATGCTTGACCAGCTCTTTGATTGTAACTTCTTTGCTTCCCTTGAGCTTGTCTTGGCTGATTTGAACCAGAAGCTTGATTCAATGGCCTATTTTATTGGTAAGCAGCTTGTGGAGGCCTATTGTATTGGCCTTGTTTCCTCTTCAGGTTTTTTATCTCATTACCATAATTCTACAAAGTTTTTAAAATGTTGTCATTTATGTCTTTTAGCTCCATAGTATGCCCCTTTATCTCCTTGATATGAGCTAAAGCATCATGTTCCTCTGCTACAACCTGTATATTAAGTGTTGGTAATGGAGGAACAACAACAATAGGTGGTATGACAACTGATATAACTAGTTGTATCTCTGCACAATAAGGCATTGGAGTCCTTGGAGTTAATTTTCCAACTTGTATCAAGTTGTTCTCAGCTCTAACAACAATATCATAAGCATTAGGTAAGGTATTACCTCCCATAGACTATATCATAAGTGCAATATCACTGTTAAATGCTTTCAAATAGAACAGAAATGCATGGTCATTAGATGGATTAACGAATCTTGGAATTCTATCCCAAGTTCATTGAAAACAAAAGTTGAAATCAGAAATATACTCTTTGATATTTCTCTTAATAGTAGTTAACTATTCAACCAAAGACAAATTATCTTATCTATCTTGAAACTTACTGATCAAAACAGTACCTAACTCTTCCCATGTACCAATAGAGTTAACTGGAAAACTTCTAAACCAGACTCATGCTTTACCTTTAAGCGATGCTGCTAATAGTTTTAATGCTACATCATCATGAGTAACTTGATGTAATCCACATAAAGTAGAAATATCTTTAATATGCTCAATTTATGAAATGTGATTCTTTCCATTGAAATGAGTCAAACCTTTTAGTGATGCTGGTGGAATGTCATGATGAACAATAATTTGCAATGGGATGCCAACATCAAAGGCCACAAATGGGAAATTTCAAGCCATTTGTACTGGTGGTACTTGCTGCTGAACTACAGATTGCACTTGTTTCTAGACTACAGATTGCAAAATAGATTTGTTAACTTGTGTTACCTTCCTTTGATATGTTTTAAATCCTAGGGTAGCGGTGCTACTTGTGGATACTATAGCAGAAAACTGGTCCTTTGATGATTCCTCAAAATGGGTAATTCTGATCCAGAATTGTCAATAACAATTAAATCTTCAGGAAAACTAAAATCTTCAATAATTACCTCGTGGCTTTCAGAAATGGCAGCTTCATCCTCGAAGATCGGATTTTTGAAAAGTGAAAAATGAGACCCCAACAAAGAGGCTCTTTCTCCTGTAGCTTGAGATGCTTTGCTTCTTCTTCCTCATCTATTGCCTCTCCTACTGGGTTGTAATTCTTGATAAATGAATTCTTCATTGTTTTCTTTTGTCAGAGTTCTTCTCATCAAGATAAATCTACAACTGAATCTATAATTTTAACTAGAGTCACCATGTGCTTGGTAAAATACCTTGAATAATGTAGAAATTTTTTTGTACACACCAAAACAGCAATAAGAAATAATAACTTCAAAAGAACTATGTAGCGGTTCGGTCCTACCGGGCGTGCCAAAAACTGTTGTCAATCAGAATTGTGCCTATAGCTGGATACAGAATCTAGCCATCCTGTTGAAACATGGAAACATTCTCCTTGGTGGATGAGACAAAGAATCTCTAGATTCTAGGGTAGTTCCTATTTTATTTGGGACATCACCTAATACCGACTTTTATGGTTTTGGGAAAGGGAAAAGGATAACTGGAAAGAAAATGAATAACTAGCTAAAAAGGGTGATACAATGAATGGATTCATATTTATGAGAATTGTAAATTTGTACCTACAAGAGACACATTACTAAATTCTGTAATGATTTTTCACTTCTCAACACCTAGGATGGTTTAAAATTCACTATTAGGGTTTTGTGCCTCTAATGGTAGGAATTTAACCAGCAAACAGGTAACTTTTACAAAAGGTTAATTCTTTAGAACTTAGACTAGGAATTTAGAGCAATTCACTAATCTATGCTTGAAATGGATAAACACTTAAATGCAGAAAAAATTAAAAGGATTGATGAAAGAACTCAAAAAAGATATGTGAATAATAAGCCTAGCTTTATTATCTTCAAACTCTGCAAAAATGGTTACAAAATACAAGGAAAAGGGCATAGGAAATTCTGAACCCCTACAAATGAATAAAAAGTTCAGTTATATAGCCCCTAAGGCTAATCTCAAAAATGAATTCCCCTCCTCAAAAGGTGCTCTTAAACTGATAGCTATTCCTAAATTTTAGGCCTAAATGATGCCCCAAAAATATAGCTTCAAACAAGTCCTCGAATATAGCATATCCCTAAATCTAAGGCATGACTGATGCCTAAAATATAGCCCTAATTTTAGGTCTCAAATGTTGATATCTCTGATTTTATCTCTTTACAATATATCAATATATAACATATCTAAAATATGTCCCCAAGAATACATTAAGATATAACCCCAACACTAAAACAATAAAATATGTCAATAATCTGATCCACATTTGTAAAAAACCCTAACATATGAAGCCGACACCATGGTCTAAAAAGTGCTAACTTGACAACATATGTCTAAACTCATCCATACTTGACACTTTACTCCATGGTCAACATGACCCATAAAATATCACTGACATATCATGTGATGATGATGTCGTGGTGTTGTCGTGCACTGTGGTTGATAGAATCTTAACTCATTTTGCATTGTGGACTCCAAAGTTTATTGGTTTTCAACTTAGGCATTTTTTAAAACTTCATTTGTATTTTGTAGCATTTTTGAAGAAAATAAGTTTAGGGTTTGTGCCGCCATGCTTGTCTAAAGTTCATCTATAGTTATATAATAGCTCGATACCATGGTTTACTATAGTTTTATCTTTCTCTGGTGTCGCGGGTTACGTGTGAGTCTTCTGCATGTTAACTAGAACTATCTCTTCTGGGTTACTACATGTTAACTACAAATTAGGCTCTACTGAGAGTTGAAGTCAGCTTCTTTTGTATCTACATACTCTACTAGATTTTACGTGCCATCACTATGGCGATGTGCATGCATCTTGAACTCGAGCTTATTTTGTTGTTTTTGTTTGGCACTATGTTTGTCGATATGTATGTCTTGGGAACTTGGGTTCCAGCTTTCTCCACCATGGATGGTAACTTTAGGTCTTTATGCCTTAAAATATGGCCCTGCATTTACATGAACTCGACCTCCTTTATTTGTAACATGGGCCTTTCTCTTTGAATTGGAGTGATAGAGAGCCAAGACCTTGTGTAAACTGTGAAGCTCGGTCGCACTTCTATTTTGAATTCCATGCCATATAATATGATGTTGCCTTCTCTTTTCTTTGATCTAAACCTTGGGTTTCAACTTTAGTTTAAACTCAGTCTGGTGTGAATGGGTTTTGAAGTTTTGAGCTAACCATATTAAGTTTGGACACAGTCTGAGCGGTAGTTGAAAGGTGTGGAGTTTGATTTTTATGGACTTGTTCATGAAGCTTGACATATTTCAGCCACATCTTCAGAATTATCCCATGCTCATAGTGTACAAAATAACTTGGCCTTCATCCGTGACACATGGCACATTTGCTTCTCCATCGTGCTTGACTTGTTTAATAGATAAGTGACTCTTGACTCATTCTCTGCATCTTCTTGTTTGAAATTAAGGCATTCTATTGTTGACAAGATGTAATCTTTTGCATATTATTTAGGATCTTAGGTTGAAATGACTCCATATTTTTTGGGTTCTAATAATTTACATCTTTCAGCAGTAAATTGGGGTTTTTTTTATTTACCTCTTTGCATGACTTTTTGCTAGAAAAGTGATAAAGTTGTTTGGAGTTAATTGGAAAGATGAACTCAAGATTTTTCTTATGTCAAATACCCACATGGATTTCCTTGAACTAAATCTGCAAATGAATCAGCAGTTAATGGTGAAACCATTGCAATAACAAACTCTTGTTTAGAAATAAAACCCCATTTGAACTTGATGATGCTCCTTCATTTGTTGTCTACATGCACATTGTCATCAATAGTCATACACGAGTATTTAAGATAAAATATTTCCTTCTGGAATGAAAAGATAAAAATATATCTTTGTCTGTAGTATTTATCTTGTATGGAGACCATTTGTTTGTATCCTTGAACTAAAATTTTCTTGTTGTCCATAGCTTTCATTGAGTTGATATTGATGTTGTAACTTATGCTGTCATTTTTAAATAACAGTGACCATAATTTCATAAGACATAACACATCTTCTTTCCATTGCTGAGAAATAAACATTTCTTTTTTGAACTAAACATATTACATGTTTAATTTATATCATTACGTTTTGTGTTTTATTTCCACTATTACTATCTAAACATTTCCTTTAAAAAATGAAGCTTATGTGCAAGAAGTAATGTATAAATACGTTGTTATATAATTTTATATGAATCATCACCAATGGGGTTTGAGCATGGGTTCATGACTCCCATGGGAAATATCAATAATATGAAACTCATTATGCACATCCTCTGCATGACTATATCTCTTGTATGTATTGACCTCTCCAAACTGAGTCAAAATTGAATATTGTAATAACAACATGTTAGTTGATGGATATAAACTGAATTAATAACAACATTACTTAACTGATGAACACCCATAACACTACATTTCAACACACCAGAATAAAATTGTTTGCCTAATACTCTACAAAAATGTAACTTTGGTTTGACCATTGAAACACATAGATACTATACTTAACTTCATTTTCTGAAAGCATGAATTACCACAACACCATTTGATTCTTCAGTTGATTCAAATTCATAACATGAATACACCTTGTTATGGCTCCATTCTTATGAACATATGAATAAATGGATATCAATGTTAATATGCATATTCCTTTTCTTTAAAGAGCATTAAGTAATAACACTGTTATGTTGCCTCTTTCAAATGAATAAATGTTGTACTCTGAAAATATATGACAGCACTATTTGATTCTAATCCTTGACACTAATAGTGACAAACTTTTCCTTTTGAGAATCATTGCATATGTAAATACTTATGCCTATGCATTTATCACTTAGATGCCAACTACTATGACCTAGCATCTTTTATAATAGAATTTCTATTACTCATCTTTACTTGAACATATGATGTCAATTGATCATTATGGCATGCATATTATAGTTAAATGTATCATTGTTGACTCCACCTTTTGCACATGCTCATCCTCCTCTACTCACACATCACTTATAACAGAAATATTGATGTTTCATTTTGTATATGCCTATTGTTATAAAAAGGATAGCACTGTTTTCTTTTTCCATATATTTTTATTAAGAGATGATAATGTTTAGAATAGTACTGAGATAAATTATTTAAGTGATGTCAATAATGTATGAACCATGTGCCTACAATTTCCATTTTTTATAAAAATAAAGTTAGATCTTTTACATATGCATTCTAATCTGTAACAACATTAGTGTTCTCTATTTCTGAATTATCTTTAATTTGTGCACTGTTTCATTTGATTTTCTACATGTATGCACTATTATCTGATTTTCTACATCTGTATATTCATTCTATTTCAAACCACATTATAAATGATCTTCTCTTGTCCAGAATTGAGTAAGAGGGTTACCTCATTAGTTAATTGCAATGCACTTCTACTTTTAGCATCTTTTTTGTTAATGGTATTAGATCATCCCATTTTAATTTGGAGCATCCATCTTTTGGTTTTCAGCATCATCAGTGTGCTCTTCATATTTGCATCAATAGTGTTGAATTGTAACAACATGTATACACTTTGTAACAATTGTTGTGTACTGTATTTCTCTTCTTTCTGTATTTTATACTTTAGAATTTATGAACATTTCTCGCTTGCACACACCACCAAGTCCACATGTTAGGTTAATGGATACAATCAGGTAATAAATTCTTGTATGTAAATGTCATGTGGCATGACACCTATGTATGAATGTTGGTTTTCTAGTTGGGTTTGCTGACCTAATATGTGGATGCTCTACTTTCCTAAATAGCAACTCCTGAATAATACAGGATAACAACTATATGCAGTAAAAGGTTTCATAGAATTATGTCCATTTAACACTTTATTTAGTTATTGAAAATGTATACCTTGTTATTGTATTGATGTTTACATGGATGTACAACTCTAAAGGTTTTATTGTAGCATGTTTTTTTAGGTATCTACGTATTTCTTAGATCCAATTTTGGTCTAACTATCTTCTCTCTCCACGATGCAGGACAAAACCGAAAGAGGACTCAAAATGAGGCAAGAATGAAGAGCTAACAGAAAGATTTGGGAAATGACACAAAGACATGCAGATTCAAATGACCAGTTACCAGAATGTAGAAGACCTCTCCAAGGCAATGCTTAGATCCCTAAAGCTTCTAATGCTCCTTTATTACTTTCAGAATTGTACATATTCTCTATGTTTACAATTGAAAGATGTAACCTGTGAAGGAATACTTGTTTATTACATTCACTTTGAATGTTCATTGTAATCATCAATTATGAAATTAAAAGTTTAAATCTGGTCAATAATTAGAGAACAACATCAGTGTTAACATGAATGCAAAAACAATGTATTTTGTCTTCAATATCTGAATAGTAGTGTTGAATGGATGTACCTTTATGCAATCTTTCTGATGTTTATAGTTGTAATGTTGCATGTGTACTTTTATCCTCTGAATTTAAGCAATTCTCCAACTTAAGACAGCAACTATCAAATCCATAATTTAATGTAAGATAGTAATCAATTTACCAATTTAGTGTGCAACTAAAATGGTAACATGTAGTTAACACTCAAGACAAGCTGGGGGTAATAAATTGGAGTGGAAGGGCAGTGAAAATTTCTTGTAGAACAGGATGTTAGGCAAGTGCAAGCTTATTGACCCAATTAGTGGGTGTAAAGATGACCACAAATACATTTGGTACACCTGGTGTAACTTCCAACAAGCTAGTAAAAGGATCTACTCTAGATTGGATAGATTTTACTTTAATAATGAGTTCTTTAAATGTAAGAAAGATGGGGTTGGTAGGGTTGACCAATTTATCCCATATACATTGTTAGACCATCACCATCACTGTTAGACTCCTCTCCTCTGGATCTACTGCTAAAATATTCCCTCAGAATAATAGCTTTTGTCTCAATACCTCCTTTTCGGATGACCCAGGTATTGGTAATGCCATTTTTATGATAAAATGGTACAATGATTTTATGGTTAAACATAATAGTGCTAATGATAGATTGGCCCAAAACATTGCAATTTGGAGAATTCTATTCCAAACTTCTGGGGGTAAGAGAGCAAGAGATGCTAGATGGGTAGAAGGTTCACTTCAGGAAGAACTATCTAGGGAAGAATATGACCTACGAAAGAACCCCTCCTCGAAAGAATCCAATTTGAAACTAGTTAATACTAAAGATGAACTAGGGAAGATACAAAATGACAAGCTCAAAAGCATCAAGACTATATCTAGAAGTAATTGGGTGGAGCATCGTGATAGAGGATCAAAATTCTTCTTCAACCTTTTTAAAAAAAAAGAGGGCAGAGGTAAAATTGAGGAGATTTGGGTTGAGGGGAGTAAAATAGATTACAAATAGAGTAATCTCCATACCTTTAAGCAATTCTACTGAGAACTTTTTACTTCTAAAAATAATGGAGCGAAGATGATAGAGGCTAGGATCAAAATTAGTCAACTGGTTCCCAATAAGGTTAGGGATGACGACTCAATACAACTCAGTCAACCTATCAGCCTAGAATAAATTAAAGGTGACATAACCCAGATGGCACTTGCTAAGGCCCCTGGGCCATATGGACTACCTGTAGTGTTTTACATGAAGAATATAGCCTGGATTGGCCAAGACCTCTTAGAGGTTTATAGGGAAGCCTTTATTCATGGGACCTTGGGAGAAGATATTAATAGTGGACTTATTAAAATAATCCCTAAAGAGGATGATAAGTCCCTGATTAAGAATGGAGACCTATCATGCTACTTAAAGTCGCATATAAGATCTTAGCCTAAATCTTGGCAATCAGACTTAAAAATTTGCTCCCCAAAATTGTTGACTACAACCAAACTAGGTTTGTGAAAGGGAGATACATGCTGGAAAACTTGGTGACATGTTGGGAAGTAATGGAATGGGATAGAGAAAGTAATCAATAGACATGTATGTTACTTCTTGACTATGAGAAAGTTTATGACAGAATAGAATGAGACTTCATCTATATGATGATGACTGCACTAGGCATACCCAATGATTTTTTTAAAATGGTCCAAACTTTAATGATTGACACCCTAGCAAGGGTGAAAGTGAATGGTGTGAGATCAGAAATCTTTGAGTTGACCAAATCCATAAGGAAATGATTCCCACTTGCCCCTTCCCTCTTTGTGATAGTTGTTGAAGTAGTTGGATATCTGATTTTAGATGACTTAATACTACCCAGAGTTAGGGTTGTCTAAATGCCTGAGAATAAGGAGATTTCCAAAATACAATTTAAAGATGATATAGCCTTATTATTAAGGCTGCAGACAAAGAATCTAACCTTGTTTATGGATAAGATCAATTTATTCTGCACAGCCTCAGGGAGAAAGATCTCATTAAATAAATCCATTTTTTTAGGATGGATAGAGGAGCCCCCTAGATGGATTTCTCATTGTAACCTCAGATGGGAAGGACCAAACTACCAATTCAAATATCTTGGCATCCCACTCTCTATTAACCCAAATTTAAATCTATGTGGGAGTGGGTCAAGAATAGAGTGGAAAATAAATTAGGAAAGTGGGATAGTAAGGACCTCTCCATGGCTGGCAGACTTCAGCTGTGCCAAAAAATCATGTCTTCCTATTTAATTTATTACTCCTCAGCTTGGCTTTTTTTCCACTACCAATTTAACCACCTCCAAAAACTCATCAGGGATTGTTTATGGGCATTGATAACAACACTTAGCAAAAAATGACTAAGTGTCTCAACTAACTATTCTCTTTTTTTTTTCTTTTCTTCTTTTCTCATTTTCTTCTCTTCTCCCCCTTTGACAAAAATGGCAAAGGTGTACCCAAAAATTAAAAAAAAAATTTAGAATTCAGTGCTTGCTCACTAGTATAAGAATATCTTAAAAGGAATCTTCCAAGATTTTCACTTCTGCATTCCATGACTCTATCAATAACAGAATAACATGTATTAGTCCATTCAGTGCATAGGATGAAGTCTCTTTTGCTTTTAACTCTATGGGCATAGAAATTTTCAATGAATCTACAGTATTATCCATATCAGAAAGATGAACTTCAAGAATTGATAGCTTGGGAGTGATTAGACTCTTCAAAAATCCAAATCTTGTTACTACTCTCCCTTTTTCTATATCCAAGACATTCAACTTATCAAAAATATTTGATACCTCTTTGTCCATCTCCAATACATATTGTGAGGAGGTCTCACAACTGTCCATCATGCTATCTAGAGTAGTCATGTTCTTCACAATAATGTCTTCAATGTTTTGAATGTGTCTGATAGGATTCATAAAATAGTTGTATAATATCCTTCCATGTGTGACACAACTTTTGGCCTTTGATGTAGCTGATCTAAGAATTCCCAAGTCCCATGAAGTATATTGCCATCCTTCCTTCAACTTATTCTCTTGATAACTTTTCTCTACCTTCTCTTCAGCAATATTCACTGACTCATAGTGACTATCAAAATCATCTAGTGCCATATTCATATTCTCTACATAATCTTTTCTTTGAAAAAAATAGGTACTCGAAGTAGTTTATTCACAATATCAACTACTCTAGTGATTACCTTAGCCTTTTTGTCTCCTTTTTTCTTAAATATTTATTTTTCCTTTGTGAATGTGATGAAAGATAGTCTCATTAGGTCATCCTCTTCCATATTGTCAACATCTATTCTTATAGAATTTTCCTTGCTTGCCAACAATAGAATATTGAATGAGGCAATTTCATGCTTTACTTCAACTCTTCCCTCTTTTCCTGTCACTACAACTATCTTTTCTCTTTGTTCAAATTCTTCTTTCTACTCTTCCTCTTCATCTGCCACTGTATTATAATTGTTTCCTTCAAATGGGTCTTTTTCATCAAGTGAAGGCTCAAGGGTCATAGGCACACCAGAAACAAAAAAAATTGGTTGCATGTCAGTACTCACTTCACTTCTCTAAACATTTTCTTCAACTATCTTAGATCTCCCTCCAATTCCTATAGGTGTAGGCATAGTAGGTTTACGAGGTGAAGCTCTCTCTCTCTCTCTCTCTCTCTCTCTCTCTCTCTCTCTCTCTCTCTCTCTCTCTCTCTCTCTCTCTC
>JAGRRI010045770.1:0-10997 GCA_018584345.1 Thuja plicata
AAGAGAATGAGGATACCTGCACAACTTGTTGAACAATATAAAGATGATATATGTTTCATAGTGGACATCGATACCACCTTAATCAAACCAGCTATACCGAGAACTACATGGTTACCACCACTGGATTACAAGATCAACATTGACCAAGCTACAAAGGCTATTGAAGCCTTGCTAAATGAAGCAATGGAAAAATCATTGGTCAAATTTGGAACATATGAAGAAGCCAAGTATAGAATTAAAACTGGCTTAGTAGTGAAGAAAATATACCAAAATAAAACAAAAATGGTGAAAACACTTGAAAAGAAACTATCGGTAAATGATGAAGAATCAGAGAAATAAGATATCACCGAGGGACAGTCACCCGTCGGTGAAGGTGAAAAATTGAGTGATTTTAAATCTACTGAGTCAAATACACCACCAGCTGAGAAGGTAAAGGTAGAAAATGTGACAGTTGCATTTAGAACAAGGAGTAATACTACCAAAGATGCAGATTCACCAATGGTAAAGAAAGGTACAGTGAGGACTTATAAGAGAAAGCCTCAAACTGGGAAAGCAACACTGAGACAAAGAAGGATATATATCCAAGGAAAAGAGGATAAGGAAGATACTGATCATGATGAGAAAGAAGAATGAGTTCAAACAGAAAAGCTCAAAGTTCCTCACACAATTGATGAAGTTGTTGAGTCAATCATCAACACCGGGAGCATATCACATCGAAAGATTAGACAATGGCTAACCTTGTCTCCTGGAGATCAGACTAAGATCGAAGAAGCCATAATTAAGGCAATGGTTGCATACAAGTATGTACCAATATAATTCAACAAGAAACTGCTACAAGAGCTTAATGACAGAATATCATCAAGGTGGACTTATGCACTGCATATAGAGAAATAGATAAGGGAAAGATCCCTAGTCACACTCATGCCACCCAAGTCAACAATTGAAGGGATTGATGAAACAATTAAAGATCATTAAAAGAAATTTTACGCTAAAATGAGAGCATACAAAGTACTAGAGGGTGGATTACAAGAGCTTAACAAAGAAAGCGATGAAACTTGGAATGAAATATTCAATGCCCCCAAGTAGGTACTGTCTCTTACTGAGAGACCTCACTATGAAGAGAAGAAGGCCACACCGAGCCCAAAACACATCTTTATAAATGACACCGAGGATGTCAATCCAATAGATCTGACAATAGAGGTAAGAAAATCCATGAATGACATACCTCGTATTTTACAATCATTAGGGGATACAACAGATGTTACAATCAAAGACATAACTCACATTGATTCTGATGATGATCCAAAGAATGATGAAGATGTGAATGTGACCACTGAGAAAGAAAAGGAAAAGGATATACCAGATGTTGCACAGGTAAATATAATAGGTCAAATGCCTCTATTGATACAAGCTATCGATATCATTTCATAAGAAAAGCAGAAGACACTTGAACCTGATGCAAACATACCCAATGATAAGGATGATGAAGAGAAAAAAGATACAAGTGAAGAGGAAGCACCAAGTGATGCCACAACCAAGAATACCAAAGACGAAAACAAAGCTGCATAAAAATACAAGGTTAATGTAGAGACGTCTACTACCAACCGACAGGTAAATACCGAGTAGCAAGCCAAAGGCACCACACCTCCCACACATTCACCGAGGAAAATAGAGCAAGAAAAAGAACTTGCAATGGTAATTCATAATCCTTCTTCCACTACTCTTACGAAGAAGAAGAAGAAGAGAAAAGATCTAGTCACATTAGATGAAATTATTGATATACCAGTCAATGATCCTGAAATATTGGATCTAGAGTCACTTACCAAGCATGGAGAACTCTATAAAAGAAAGGCAATTCAGGATAAGCTAAAAAAGGAGCACAAAGAAAATTAAGGGGCATACAAAGAAAATTAAGGGGCATACCCCTTATTACAAAATTTTCTCTTAGAGAGTATTACATTTTGTTACAATTTTCCATGTTCTATTCAAAAGAATGTCATTCATAAGCATCTGATATAATCTGTCATAATCTACTCAAAGAGGATTCTAGGTTTCTTCTTCTTACTTGTACCTGCATCACCCAGAAAAACACCACCTATTCTTCCACCATAAGGTTAACAAGGGTTACTGACACATACATATTAGAATAAAGAGACTAAAAGCTATTAGGAATAATAGTCCACAAGACAACTAAGAGAGGGGGGGTGAATCAGCTGTGATCTAGATTATTAAACTTTAAACTTTATAAACCAAAACTGCAATGCAAATGATGACACAGTAAATGCCAGCAAAATAACACAATAATTGTTGTCGAGGAAACCCTATTAAAGGTAAAACCTGGGTGGGAATTAGCACCCATAAATAATGTACTGAGAGTATAGTATCCCTGCTAAAATATTTAGCCCTATTAGGAGCTTATTAGAACATTACAGTACGCAGTCCCTATTAGGAGATAGAACTTGTTAGGAGTCAAGAAAAGTAATAGGCTCACTGCCTAGGCACACTCCCCAAAGAAGGTTAAAGCCACCCTCAAGGATTCACAATCTGAACGTGTATATAGGAATACAATCCAATGAACTGTCTAATAGAAACTATCTTTGCTTGGTCAGTTCCAATGAAGTACTCTTATCACAAACTCTGCTCTACACCCAACAACAAAACAAGTCTCACAGCTTTCACTTCTCTTCCTTTTCAATCTCTTCCACTACCACATCTTTCCAAAAGAAAAGATCACTCATATATACCCTATTACAATAATTCATTAGGTCGGCCAGTTAAGCTTTATTAATACCCAAATAATTAATTAGGTCGACCAATTAGGCTTTCCCAATGTACAAATAATTTTTTAACCCCTTGCTAAGATACACACGGTACCTATAACAAGTAAACATCAAATACAATCCATCAATTATGCTCCAAGATCTGCAACCCACACTAATAATTCATAATACATGCTACATGTTTGAAGGCGGCCACCAAATAGTTCTCCTCCAGAATACACGCCACATCTGACGTCACCAGAATGCTCACACCAATCAAACACAACCCAATATTCTAAAATATGTCTTCTGTCCTCTAGTAATCTTGCTTCATTTGAAATATCTTCGCCAATAAGATATCTTCACTAGTAAGATATACCCAAAACACAAAGACCTTCTTTGTCAAGCATCATAGTTACAGTCCAGAAACCAGTCTTCACCAAATCAACTATAACATCCTTAATATGTAACATAAATCCAAGCGACCTGCTAGCTCTTTTTCTTGCAGCACAAATTTTAATGTGACAGTATACTTGTATACTTGAATGCAAACTCCTATTTCATGCAAGAGAAAGGCTAATTGATGAGGGTATTAGATATCATCCGGGGAAACTATTACCTCCTTTTTTGAGATACATTGACTTAGGAAGAAATTACCTATGGATGATTACTGAATGACAATATCTTTTAAGTGGATTATCTTCTTACTAAATTGCTGAAATGCCTTTTAATGGATCAACAAGTAAATAACTATGAATATCCTGATACAGAGCTTAATGAGCCATACTAGTATTTTGACAACAACAATTAGTAAGGTAATAAGGATTCTCATCCTTCTTCCTTTTCCAGTTCTTATGAACCTCAGGAGGGATAACCAATTTTGATTCTCTCTTAAAGGACTCAATAAACTGAACTGTATTCCTTAAACACAATTACTTGAATGGAATGTATATTTAAAATGTGAATGATTTAATAAATTAAAATACTAGTTGGATAATGAACAATTACTTAGCCAACTATAAACCAGTGCCTTATCCTTGGACTATGAGTCAATATCTGGTATAACTCCACAATAAGGTGATCAATAAAATACTTGTAACAAAGATAAAATGCCTTACAGATTATCTTCTCTCTACAACTGGGTAAAAACACAATAATCTGTCACCTTTTAGGCTAACTTATCAGCACAGCTAAATTTTAGTATTTCTAACTAAAAAGTAATTTTGGTCAAACATATGGTCTAGCTAGATTCATTCTAGCTAAGTTAGATAAGTGCTTTAACTTTTCCAATTGAAAATTTTTATTAAATGCATATTTTACACCACTTTGAGTCCAATTACCATAGAAATAAAATTATTTCAAAAAAGTGACATTTTAATAACTCTTAGTCTTTTTAATGATATTTTTAAAAAAACACTAAAATACCTTTTGTAGATATCAGAGACAAGAATACCCTCATATAGATTTTATAGTGTTTTAATTAGACATAGTCTATTGTAATTAAAAAATATTTCAAGTAGGTATTTTAACAGTCAAGGAGGTGTTGATTCAGAGAAAGAAAAAAAATAGTAAATAATATTAAATAAATTTGAAAATCATATGGTGCACTAGAGGAGAGAGTCCTCTTCAAGAATATATATTTCTTTTTTTGATTGGGATAGATTTGTTATGAAAAATATAGCGTGAGATGAAAACTGTCGATTTCAGGTGAGTTGGAATTTGAATTGTTATAAAAGAGAAAATATAGGTCACAACCCAATTTTTATTTCTTAATACTCTAGCTATATATGTCATCTATAACATATTTTTAAATTAGGGAAAAAAATGTTTATTTACATATATGTTTTTGGTGGGAACTAGACCCCTAATTTTAAGCATTTTTCATCAATTGAAAAATCATTTTTAAAAATTAAAAAAACATATCAATTATTATTCAAAAAAATATATTAAAAATACTAATCATCAACTTCATCCATTTTAACACATTTAATTAGTTTGCATCATCTTCAAATTCCAAACATAAATATCACTTTTATACTATTGAAGTTGAACATCTTTGATTTTGTTATCCTTTTCCTTTATAAAAGGGTGACATATTATTGTGCTTTTACCCAACTCTATCATCATATCCTTAAACTAATTCTAAGCTCTCTGGGTTCACTTGAAATAATTAATACTTCCTTGAAGGAGCTTACAAATGACTGCACAACCACCTTGTGATCAGTATGTCTGAGTGCCTTACAAGTAAACATACAAGAACTATATAGTAATGAAAAGAGACAATCCAAGATGCAAGAAAGAGATTGCAAAATATTTGTATTAATGTCTTAAAGCTTCAAATACATTCAGATAGACAAATAGTACAAAGGCTTAGACAAATTTTAGTAGTCTACCTTGTAATATATTTTCATTAATTTTCCAACTCCAACCACCTACAAAATGATACAAGAGCACAATATATAGGTCTAAACCATCTTGGAATCATTAAGATAAGGATGCTACAAGGTTCGGATGGTTTAAAAGAATTAACCCTAAAAACTAGAAAAGAAAAAATACATGAAAACACCAAACGGTGGAAGGACAAATCTGAAGAATAAGATCCGATTTGCTTCTTGTCTTCTTGTGGATGTTGACACCTTTGTCTATATATGTTCAGGACAACATCTGGTATTTTTAATAAGATCTAGTGACCTCCACTTCAGGCTAACCTACACTAGTCTTTAATATTGCTCACCTTCTTGTGCTCAGAGAGCAGGTGTCATGTGTCCTATTCTTCATCCATGATGTCTAGGTCAACTGTTACAGGATTTTTCTTCTTGGGCTTTGTCAAGATGTCTCATGCTATAACATCTTCCTCCTTTGGCCACTCAAAGCTCTGTATATTCTCAAGTTGGGCCTTTTTTCTTTCCCACCTAGCATCGTTTATGCTCTTGACATCTGTGATAAATTTATTACAGTCTGTCTCTACTTTAATTGCTTCATCCAGAATCTTATTAAATCTCTCCATGTCCACCTCTCCTTGATTAGATATATAAACTTCTTTATTGGGTAGCACATTCTCGAATTCTGAGCCCCATAGCCCTAGTGGCTTGATTTGATTGTCCTCTGACCTGATCTGAGATGAACGGTCTGCGCCAAGTCTCCTGATCTTCAAAAGCATATTCTTTTTGTTAAGAGACCACGCGACCAATGCATTTCACCAAGTCTCCAAATTAAATGGAATATTCACTTTTCTTCACAAGACTAAGCGACAAATAATAAGCACATGCAAATAACTCAAACATAAGTTATGAAAAAGGTAACTTGAAAATAGAACTCTACTGAGAAATTCAGGGCTTTTTTGCATTTTTGAATAGAAATGACCCTAGGGCTTAGGGTTTTCGGCCTTTTCAAATAGGTTTTGAGCTAACACAATATTTGTAGAGGTATATAAGCAATTTCAGACATGATTTTTAACCTTTCAAGCATAGGAATGACAGGAAAATTCAAAAATTTACAGGGCAGACTCAAAAATACGAAATACAACCAACAATGGCTCTCTCTAAGGATGGATAAACACAAGTTTATGACAAGAACCACAGAATCTCTGGTTGCAAACTTTTTCAAAAAATGAAGGCGATGCTAACTAACCTACTGCAGAAAAGAAACACACTACTGAAAGGAAACTACGATACATATAATACATACTTACTTGTGCATGAAAATTTGATTTTCAATTGAAAAAAGGTTTCAGAAATTGCCCATGCACTGGAAACTCGAATTCTTCTCCATCCGTATTTTTTAGAAGATAAGAATCCTTACCAAATCTTTGTGAAATGACAAAAGGTCCAAGCCATAATGAATCAAACTTCTTGTGCTTTCCTTTATCTTCTTCTCTCACATTCCACTGAAGAACAAGGTCATCTGGTTGGAATTTTCTGTTGCTAGCCCTTTAGTCAAAAATATATTTCATCTTTTGCTGCAAATTTATGTTCTCCTTTTGGCTATCCTTTATGATTTCATCCAACTCGGCCAATTACATCATTCTGTCTTGCATATTGTCAGAAAGTTCTAACTATTCTTCTTGTATAAACTGGTATACTTGTTACAAATTATTAATAGGAATTCTTGATTTCATACCATATACAAGTTCAAATGGTGATTTGACTGTTGCCTTTTTTACTGTTATCCTGTCAGCCCGTAGTGCCAATTTCAATTTTGTACGTCACGCTCTCTTGTTCTTTTCAAGAGTCTTCTTCAAGATCTTCAATATACTTTTGTTACTAGACTCAGCTTGTCCATTTGCTTGAGGATGATATGGGGATGAATATGAAATCATTATCCCATACTTCTCACAGAAATCTTTTATCTCATCTGATCTAAAACACATGGCATTATCGATCACTAACTTTGTAGGCACACCAAATCTGGTCAAATTATTTTCCATTAGGAATACAGTTACCACCTTACTTGTTGCCTTTTTCTGGGGATAGCTTCAATCCATTTCATAAAATAATCTATGGCTACAAGTATCCAACTGTGTCCACCACTGGATTTTTCTGAAAATTCACCCATAAAATCAATTCCCCACATAGAAAAAGGAGCTTAACAACAAAGCTCCTAAAAATTTTAGCTTATTTGTGAGCCTTTGACATGGCTCACATCTTTTGACAAATGCATGAGTGTCTTTGAATAAGCTGGGCCAAAAATATCCAGCCCTTAGGACTTTATGGGCAGTAGTCTTGGCAGAAAAATGACCTCCACATACTCCAACATGCATCTCATTTAACACTTACTCAGATTGGCTTTGGTCTAAACATAATAATAATACACCATTTCTATCTTTCCAATATAAATCTCCTTGTACTAAGGTGTATCTCTGAGCCTATAATCTGAGACTTCTCTTTTGGTTATCTGTCATAGCATTAGGACGCTTGGCATTCTTCAAGAAATATACAATATTAGCGTAAAATGGTTGTTTCTCTATACTTGTAATTGTTTGATCATCTATCTCTGTATGATTTACTTGTACTAAATCCAAGTTCTCATTTGTCATGAGTTTTTCCAAACCTTGACCTCTCACCAATTTTGTAATGTGGATTTCTAAGTTGAATTCTTGAATTCAATTAATCCACTTACATCTCTTATCAATCACTTCTAATTGGGTAAGAATGTCTTTACTGTTGCATGAGGAACATATGCCAACACCTTAGCACAAACTAAGTCTTTGCAATCTTGCATTTTGCCTTGTCATTTTGCACCTTCAAATCCTTGAATTATTTGTCCTCATTAAACCCTCCTTATAGATGCATATTGCCTTGCATGTTGTCATTTTGCATTTAGAACCTTTCAAAACTTTGCAAACTCCCAAAAATTCAAGTCTTAGAGTTACACATTGTGTTGTTGGAAGAGTATCTTGACTTTGTTTTAAACTTTTCCCTTTGTCCTTTTTATAATTAATTCAATATCTAATCTTTGTCATGATAGGTTTACCATGTCATTTATCCTTTAATTTTGTCCTTTTGATCCTCAAAAGTCAAGGCCCTATTTCAGTTTCCTAAGGTCATACTCTTAGGTTTGCATTTCTAAGATTTTTCTGAAGTCCAAAAATTCCAAAAAAAAAGTTGCATATTGCATACCCTAAGTTGCATTTTAAAAGTCCAAAGTCCAAACCCAGTTTGCATAATCATTCAAAAAAATTCAAAAGCCTTCAAAATAAAAGATCAATTTGCATTTTGCATATCCAAAGTTGCATATCATTTCAAAAATATTTAAAATCCCAAAAACAAGGTTCATATTTCATATATCTCGTGTATCCTTACTTGCATATATCCATCATGTCACTTGTAACAAGGTATCAAAGGCAAGGTTCTTATCACCCCATGTATATTTCAAATGAGAGCGCACAAGCATTCTTTGACCCAATACAAGGTATACCTTTACAATCACAAGGTTTTGACCAAAACATCATGATGTACACCTCAAGAGATGAAACTCAAACATTTCTTAACCCAAGGCAGAGGGCATTCTCACAATTAATCACATCAATCTCATTCACACTTGATTCAAAAGTTGGAAGAAAAATTGGCTAAAGTGGAAATCTTGAAGCAAAAAGTAGACAATATTGAAAGGAATGATAAAAAGATGTCTAAACTCCTTAAATTCCCAAGGGAACATTTTGGGAAAGTTGACATAGAGGATCCCATTTAGAAATCAAAGAAACCAAATCTTCTTTCACAAATAAATGAGGCGAATAGATTACAAGCGTTAAACACAAATTTTGATCATGTCCAAGAGTGAAATTTGTTTGATCAAAGTCCAAATTAATTTTAATTAAGCCAAACATCATTCAGTCAAGTTCCAAATCAACCTTCCAACCAGAGTGTGGCATAATTCAACTAGCTCCACCACCTAATTATGAACCAATTTTCATTCCAATGCGATCAAGTGCTCCTCAAGTAGCCACACAGCCCTTTTTGCCAATCATACAAATGAGACAATCAATACAAGGTCACAAAAAAAAATTTCCTCCAATTGAATCACATATCAATGAGCCTCTTTTTGTGTCCTCAATTACACCAAGATTACCTCAAGAAAACACATGTTCAAATATCCCATCTTTTGGGCACCAATAAAACATAATCAATGAACAACCTATTGTGGCACACATTCAATCAACAAATATTTTCCAAAATGTAAACATTCATGTGGTATCATCAACAAGATTACCCAAGAAACAAAAACCCCAATCCAAATCTTTAAAGAGTTTGTTTCAAAAATTGTTCCATGTGGATGAAGAACAAGAAAACAAAAATAATATGCCCATGTCTAGCAAAGCCCCATTCCAAAGCAATCGCATGGATGACACACTCATTCCCTATCAAGGCATTGATTGACCTCCAAGAAACATCCATGTCTCCCACCATTTCTTCATCCCCTCAAGCCTCACAAGAGCAATTTCCTCCATCTCCATCAAGTGACATATCTAATGGTGAAACCTTCAAAGGCCTATCCATAGAAGAAATCTAATCTAGTCCTCTTCATAACCCAAGTACCTTCCATGATTCATAAATTCTTGAACAATTGTCACCATGTCCTCCAATTTCAACCAAGCACATTCAAGAGAGTCCCATACAAATTCCATCTCCCTCATGTCAAAATATTGACCTCTTTCCAAATTCCTCCTTGCATATTCAAAACCATACCCCATGTCAAGAGGAGGAACAAAAGCATGAAGAAATGAGTCCTAAAATTAATCAAGATCAAGATCCCAATAATGAAAGATCCCCTCCAATTATTGACCAAGATCCTATTTCCCTTGAAAGTCATGATGATCCCATCATCCATGTGCTTCCTATACAAGATGATCCCCTTCCACCTCAAGAACAAAGTGTCCTCCCAAGTCCCATTGTCATTTCACTCCCTAAACAAGATCATGACCTCCCTTCCATTCTTCCTAATGATTCCATCAAAAATCAAGAGCAACCTACCATTAAAATGGAATTCAATGATCTCCTTCTAAGTCAAGATCAAAAAATCCCTTCACCTTCATGTCGCCCACAAGATCTCATCATTCCTCTAGATCCTCCTCAAGATCTCTTAATTTCCTTGTCCTAATCCTCCATATCTCCCACAAGATCCTATCCATCTAGATGATCCTATCATTTCTCCTATTCCATCACAGGATCCCATTATTTCTCCTAATTGCCCTCATGATTCAAGCACCTCTATGAAAGTTTTTTGTGAACCCCATACAAGTGAAATAGGTTCCTCCACTTCCATCCAGTCTTATCCACTTCATGATCCTATAAGTCCTTCCATATCATATACACCTCAAAATAACAGATTTGCATCTTGTAGAAAATGTCCTATTGGTCAAAGAATGCATTATCAAGTTAAAGGATTAGCCCTCCATGCAAAAGGTATATTAAAATCCTTTCATATGAAAGAAAATTTTAATGGTCATGGCCTCAATAACAAAGCTTAATCTCAAGATTTTGGTTTCCCTTCCAAATCAAAATCCAAACATATACCTCCTTCAACCCTTCCATCCATCTTAGGTCCATATATTGTTCCATCCACTGGCTTACAATCCACTTACCCTTTCCCACATGCAGATCAACACAAGCACACACCTTAGAGAACCTTCCACCCATCAAAAAGGCCTCCATATCCTTCCTATCCATCCATGAATCCCATTCATTTTTCCCATCAATTAGGATGCCAAACATAAAGTCCATAAGTCAAGTAATCCAAATG
>JAGRRI010045800.1:0-10111 GCA_018584345.1 Thuja plicata
ACTCGCATAACTTAAAAACTTGATATAAAACCAGCGCGACACAGCGACAAGGGATGAAAATGACTTCGAAAAGTGACATTTACTCATTTTTTGGCGGTAAAGCACAAAATTTAAAATCAAATAAGCCTGGGAAACTGACAAGACCAAGGGACTCAAAAAATTTATTTTACAGTGCCAACAGAACGGTTGACCGATTCGGTGATGTGAAATCTTAGAACAACTTGTTATGAGATTACAACTCATTATCATCAAACGATTGATTGATTTGGTGATGTGGAAGCTCAGAATGGCTTGTTATGAGATTGTAGCTGATTATCATCAAACGGTTGATCGATTCAGCGATGTGGAAGCTCAGAACAGCTTGTTATGAGATTACAACTCATTATCATCAAACGGTTGATCAATTCGGCGATGTGGAAGCTCAGAATAGCTTGTTATGAGATTGCAGCTGATTATCATCAAACGGTTGACTGATTCAAAGATGTGCAAGCTCAGAATGGCTTGTTATGAGATTACAACTCATTATCATCAAACGGTTGATCGATTTAGCGATGTGGAAGCTGAGAACAGCTTGTTATGAGATTGCAGCTGATTGTCATCGAACGATTGATCGATTTAGCGATGTGGAAGCTCAGAATAGCTTGTTATGACATTACAACTCATTATCATCGAACAGTTGATCGATTCGGCGATGTGGAAGCTCAAAACAACTTGTTATGAGATTACAACTCATTATCATCAAACGGTTGATCGATTCAGCAATGTGGAAGCTCAGAACAGCTTGTTATGAGATTACAGCTGATTATCATCAAATGGTTGACCGATTCTGTGATGTGGAAGCTCAGAACGGCTTGCTATGAGATTACAACTCATTGTCATCGAACGGTTGACAGATTTAGCGATGTGGAAGCTCAGAACATCTTGTTATGAGATTACAACTCATTTTCATCAAACGGTTGATTGATTCAGTGATGTGGAAGCTCAGAATAGCTTATTATGATATTATAACTCATTATCATCAAACTGTTGATCAATTCAGCGATGTGGAAGCTTAGAAAAGCTTGTTATGAGATTGTAGTTGATTATCATCAAACAGTTGGCCGATTCGGCGTTGTGGAAGCTCAGAATAGCTTGTTATGAGATTACAACTCATTATCATCGAACGGTTGATCGATTCTGCGATGTGGAAGCTCAAAATAGCTTGTTATGAGATTGCAGCTGATTATCATCAAACGGTTGACCGATTCGGCAATGTGGAAGCTCAGAATGGCTTGTTATGAGATTACAACTCATTATCATCGAACGGTTGATTGATTCGGGGATGTGGAAGCTCATAATAGCTTGTTATGAGATTGCAGATGCTTATCATAGAACGGTTGATCGATTTGGCAATGTGGAAGCTCAGAACGGCTTGTTATGAGATTACAACTCATTGACATCAAACGGTTGATCGATTCAGTGATGTGGAAGCTTAGAATAGCTTGTTATGAGAGTACAACTCATTGTCATGGAACGGTTGATCGATTTGGCAATGTGGAAGCTCAGAACAGCTTGTTATGAGATTACAATTCATTATCATTGAACAGTTGATCGATTCGGCGATGTGGAAGCTTAGAATAGCTTGTTATGAGATTACAACTCATTATCATCGAACGGTTGACCGATTCGGCGATGTGGAAGCTCAGAACAGCTTGTTATGAGATTGGAGCTGATTATCATCGAATGGTTGACCGATTCGGCGATGTGGAAGCTCAGAACGGATTTTTATTAGATTACAACTCATTGTCATCAAATGATTGATCAATTCGGTGATGTGGAAGCTCAGAATAGCTTGTTATGAGATTACAAGTCATTGTCATCGAACGGTTGATCGATTCGGCGATGTGGAAGCTCAGAACAGGTTGTTATGAGATTACAACTCATTGTCATCAAACGGTTGATCAATTCGGTGATGTGGAAGCTTAGAACAGATTGTTATAAGATTACAACTTATTATCATCGAACGGTTGATCGATTCGGTGATGTGGAAGCTCAGAACAACTTTTTATGAGATTGCAACTCATTGTCATCGAATGGTTGATCAATTTGGTGATGTGGAAGCTCAGAACAGCTTGTTATGAGATTACAACTCATTATCATTGAACGGTTGATCGATTAAGTGATGTGGAAGCTTAGAACAGCTTGTTATGAGATTACAACTCATTATCATCGAACGGTTGATCAATTCGGTGATGTGGAAGCTCAGAACAGCTTATTATGAGATTGTAGCTGATTATCATCGAACGGTTGACTGATTTGGCAATGTGGAAGCTCAGAATGGCTTTTTATGAGATTACAACTCATTGTCATCAAGCGGTTGATCGATTCGGCGATGTGGAAGCTCAGAACAGCTTGTTATGAGATTACAACTCATTGTCATCGAATGGTTGATCAATTTGGCGATGTGGAAGCTTAGAATAGCTTGTTATGAGATTAAAACTCATTATCATTGAACGATTGATCGATTCGGCGATGTGGAAGCTCAGAATAGCTTGTTATGAGATTACAACTCATTATCATCGAACGGTTGATCGATTTGGTGATGTGGAAGCTCAGAAAAACTTGTTATGAGATTGCAGCTGATTATCATCAAACGGTTGACCGATTTGGCAATGTGGAAGCTCAGAACGGCTTGTTATGAGATTACAACTCATTCTCATCAAATGATTGATCGATTCAGCGATGTGGAAGCTCAGAATAGCTTGTTATGAGATTACAACTCATTGTCATCGAACGGTTGATCGATTCGGCAATGTCGAAGCTCAAAATAGTTTGTTATGAGATTATAACTCATTATCATTGAACGGTTGATCAATTCGGTGATGTGGAAGCTTAGAACAGCTTGTTATGAGATTACAACTCATTATCATCGAACGGTTGATCGATTCGGTGATGTGGAAGCTCAGAACAGCTTGTTATGAGATTGCAGCTGATTATCATCCAATGGTTGACCGATTTGGTGATGTGGAAGCTCAGAACGGCTTGTTATGAGATTACAACTCATTGTCATCAAACGGTTGATCGATTCGGCAATGTGGAAGCTCAAAATAGCTTTTTATGAGATTACAACTCATTGTCATCGAATGGTTGATCGATTCAATGATGTGGAAGCTCAGAACAGCTTGTTATGAGATTACAACTCATTATCATCGAACGGTTGATTGATTCGGTGATGTGGAAGCTCAGAATAGCTAGTTATGAGATTACAACTTATTATCATCGAACGGTTGATCGATTCAGCGATGTGGAATCTCAGAACATTTTGTTATGAGATTGCAGCTGATTATCTTCAAATGGTTGACCGATTCAGTGATGTGGAAGCTTAGAATAGCTTCTTATGAGATTACAACTCATTTTCATCATACGGTTGATTGATTTGGTGGTGTGGAAGCTCAGAACAGCTTGTTATGAGATTACAACTCATTATCATCGAACGGTTGATCGATTCGGTCATGTGGAAGCTCAGAATAGCTTGTTATGAGATTACAACTCATTATGATTGAACGGTTGATCGATTCAGTGATGTGGAAGCTCAGAATAGCTTGTTATAAGATTACAATTCATTATCATCGAACGGTTGATCGAGTCGGTGATGTGGAAGCTCAGAACAGCTTGTTATGAGATTGCAGATGATTATCATCGAATGGTTGACCGATTCGGCGATGTGTAAGCTCAGAATGACTTGTTATGAGATTACAACTCATTGTCATCAACCGGTTGATCAATTCGGCAATGTGGAAGCTCAGAACAGCTTGTTATGAGATTACAACTCATTGTCATCGAATGGTTGATCGATTCGGCGATGTGGAAGCTCAAAAGAGCTTGTTATGAGATTACAACTCATTATCATTGAACGGTCCATTGATTCGATGATGTGGAAGCGCAGAATAGCTTGTTATGAGATTACAACTCATTATCATCAAATGGTTGATCGATTCGGTGATGTGGAAGCCCAGAAAAGCTTGTTATGAGATTGTAGCTAATTATCATTGAACGGTTGACCGATTCAGCAATGTGGAAGCTCAGAACAGCTTGTTATGAGATTACAACTCATTGTCATCAAACGGTTGATCGATTTGGCGATGTGGAAGCTTAGAATAGCTTGTTATGAGATTACAACTCATTATCATCGAACGGTTGATCGATTCGGTGATGTGGAAGCTTAAAACAGCTTGTTATGAGATTACAACTCATTATCATCGAACCGTTGATCAATTCGGTGATGTGGAAGCTCAGAATAGCTTGTTATGAGATTGCAGTAGATTATCATCAAATGATTGATCGATTCGACGATGTGAAAGCTCAAAATGGCTTGTTATGAGATTACAACTCATTGTCATCAAACGGTTGATCGATTCGACAATGTGGAAGCTCAGAATAGCTTGTTATGAGATTACAACTCATTGTCGTCAAACGGTTGATCGATTCGGCGATGTGGAAGCTCAGAATAGCTTGTTATGAGATTACAACTCATTATCATCAAACGGTTGATTGATTTGGCGACGTGGAAGCTTAGAACAGCTTGTTATGAGATTACAACTCATTATCATCAAACGGTTGATCAATTCGGCGATGTGGAAGCTCAGAACAGCTTGTTATGAGATTGTAGCTGATTATCATCGAACGGTTGACCGATTCGGCGATGTGGAAGCTCAGAATGGCTTGTTATGAGATTACAACTTATTGTCATCAAACAGTCGATCAATTCATTGATGTGGAAGCTCAGAATAGCTTGTTATGAGATTACAACTCATTATCATCGAATGGTTGATCGATTCAGCGATGTGGAAGCTCAGAACAGCTTTTTATGAGATTACAGTTGATTATCATCGAACGGTTGACCGATTCGGCGATGTGGAAGCTCAGAACGGCTTGTTATGAGATTACAACTCATTGTCATCAAACAGTTGATCGATTCGGCGATGTCGAAGCTTAGAACAGCTTGTTATGAGATTACAACTCATTGTCATCGAACGGTTGATTGATTCAGCGATGTGGAAGCTCAGAATAGCTTGTTATGATATTATAACTCATTATCATCGAACGGTTGATCGATTCAGTGATGTGGAAGCTCAGAATAGCTTGTAATGAGATTACAACTCATTATCATCGAATGGTTGATCAATTTGGCAATGTGGAAGCTCAAAACAGCTTGTTATGAGATTGCAGCTGATTATCATCGAACGGTTGAGCGATTCGGTGATGTGGAAGCTCAAAATGGTTTGTTATGAGATTACAACCCATTTTCATCAAACGGTTGATCGATTCGGCGATGTGGAAGCTTAGAACAGCTTGTTATGAGATTAAAACTCATTACCACCGGACGGTTGATCGATTCGGTGATGTGGAAGCTCAGAATAGCTTATTATGAGATTACAACTCATTATCATTGAACGGTTGATCGATTTGGTGATGTGGAAGCTTAGAACAGCTTGTTATGAGATTACAACTCATTATCATCGAACGGTTGATCAATTCGGTAATGTCGAAGCTCAGAACAGCTTGTTATGAGATTGTAGCTGATTATCATCGAACGGTTGACTGATTCAGCAATGTAGAAGCTCAGAACGGCTTGTTATGAGATTACAACTCATTGTCATCAAACGGTTGATCGATTCGGCAATGTGGAAGCTTAGAATAGCTTGTTATGAGATTACAACTCATTGTCATTGAACGGTTGATCGATTCGGCGATGTGGAAGCTCAGAACAGCTTGTTATGAGATTACAACTCATTATCATCGAACAGTTGATCCATTCAGTGATGTGGAAGCTCAGAATAGCTTATTATGAGACTACAACTCATTATCATCGAATGGTTGATCGATTCGGCGATGTGGAAGCTCAGAATAGCTTATTATGAGATTGCAGCTGATTATCATCAAACGGTTGACCGATTGGGCGATGTGGAAGCTCAGAATGGCTTGTTATGAGATTACAACTCATTGTCATTAAATGGTTGATCAATTTGGCAATGTGGAAGCTTAGAACAGCTTGTTATGAGATTACAACTCATTGTCATCGAACGGTTGATCGATTTAGCAATGTGGAAGCTCAGAACAGCTTGTTATGAGATTACAACTCATTATCATCGAACGGTTGATTGATTCAGCGATGTGGAAGCTCAGAACAACTTGTTATGAGATTACAAATCATTATCATCGAACAGTTGATCGATACGGTGATGTGGAAGCTCAGAACAGCTTATTTTGAGATTGCAGCTGATTATCATCAAATGGTTGACCGATTTGGCAATGTGGAAGCTTAGAAGGGCTTGTTATGAGATTACAATTCATTGTCATTGAACAGTTGATCGATTCAGCAATGTCGAAGCTTAGAATAGCTTGTTATGAGATTACAACTCATTGTCATCGAACGGTTGATCGATTTGGCGATGTGGAAGCTCAGAATAGCTTGTTATGAGATTACAACTCATTATCATCGAACGGTTGATTGATTTGGCAGTGTGGAAGCTCAGAATAGCTTGTTATGAGATTGCAGCTGATTATCAACGAACGGTTGACTGATTCAGCGATGTTGAAGCTCAGAACAACTTATTATTAGATTATAACTCATTGTCATTGAACGGTTGATCGATTCGGCGATGTGAAAGCTCAGAACAGCTTGTTATGAGATTGCAGATGATTATCATCGAACGATTGACCGATTCAACAATGTGGAAGCTCAGAACGGCCTTTTATGAGACTACAATGCATTATCATCAAACGGTTGATCGATTCAGTGATGTGGAAGCTGAGAATAGCTTGTTATGAGATTACAGCTGATTATCATCGAACGGTTGACCGATTCAGCGATGTGGAAGCTTAGAACGGCTTGTTATGAGATTAAAACTCATTATCATTTTACGGTTGATCGATTCGGCGATGTGCAAGCTCAGAACAGTTTGTTATGAGATTGCAACTAATTATCATCGAACGGTTGATCGATTCGGCAATGTGGAAGCTCAGAACAGCTTGTTATGAGATTACAGCTCATTATCATTGAACGGTTGACCGATTCAGTAATGTGGAAGCTCAGAATGGCTTGTTATGAGATTACAACTCATTATCATCGAACGGTTGATCAATTCAGTGAGGTGGAAGCTGAGAATAGCTTGTTATGAGATTGCAGCTGATTGTCATCGAACGGTTGATCGATTCAGCGATGTGGAAGCTCAGAATAGCTTGTTATGAGATTACAACTCATTATCATCAAACGGTTGATTGATTCAGTGATGTGGAAGCTTAGAATAGCTTGTTATGAGATTACAACTCATTATCATGGAACGATTGATCGATTCGGTGATGTGGAAGCTCAGAATATCTTGTTATGAGATTACAGCTGATTATCATCAAACGGTTGATCAATTCGGCGATGTGGAAGCTCAAAATAGCTTGTTATGAGATTACAACTCATTGTCATCAAACAGTTGATCGATTCAGTGATGTGGAAGCTCAGAATAGCTTGTTATGAGATTACAACTCATTGTCATCAAACAGTTGATCGATTTGGCGATGTGGAAGCTCAGAACAGCTTGTTATGAGATTACAACTCATTATCATCGAACGGTTGATCGATTAAGTGATGTGGAACCTCAGAACAACTTGTTATGAGATTGCAGCTTATTATTATCGAACGGTTGACTGATTCGACGATGTGGAAGCTCAGAACGGCTTGTTATGAGATTACAACTCATTATCATCGAATAGTTGATTGATTTAGCGATGTGGAAGCTAAGAACAACTTGTTATGAGATTACAGCTGCTTATCATCAAACGGTTGATAGATTCGGTGACGTGGAAGCTCAGAACAACTTGTTATGATATTACAAGTCATTATCATCAAATGGTTGATCAATTCGGCAATGTGGAAGCTCAGAATAGCTTGTTATGAGATTGCAATTGATTATTATAGAACAGTTGACCGATTCGGCGATGTGGAAGCTTAGAAGAGCTTGTTATGAGATTACAACTCATTATCATCAAACGGTTGACTGATTCGGCGATGTGGAAACTCAGAATAGCTTGTTATGAGATTACAGCTAATTATCATCAAACGGTTGACCGATTCGGTGATGTGGAAGCTCAGAATGGCTTGTTATGAGATTATAACTCATTGTCATCGAATGGTTGATCGATTCAGCGATGTGGAAGCTCAGAACAGCTTATTATGAGATTACAACTCATTGTCATCGAACGGTTGATCGATTCGGCGATGTGGAAGCTCAGAACGGCTTGTTACGAGATTAAAATTCATTATCATTTTATGGTTGATCGATTTGGAAATGTGGAAGCTCAGAATAGCTTGTTATGAGATTGCAAATGATTATCATTGAACGGTTGATCGATTCGGCGATGTGGAAGCTTAGAATAGCTTGTTATGAGATTACAGCTCATTATCATCGAACGGTTGACCGATTCAGTGAAGTGGAAGCTCAGAATGGCTTGTTATGAGATTACAACTCATTATCATCAAACGGTTGATCGATTCGGTGATGTGGAAGCTCAGAATAGCTTTTTATGAGATTGTAGGTGATTATCATCGAACGGTTGATCGATTCAGCGATGTGGAAGCTCAGAATAGCTTGTTATGAGATTACAACTCTTTATCATTATCATCGAACGGTTGATCGATTCGGCAATGTGGAAGCTCAGAATAGCTTGTTATGAGATTACAACTCATTATCATCAAATGGTTGATCAATTCGGTGATGTGGAAGCTCAGAATAGCTTGTTATGAGATTGCAGCTGATTATCATCGAACGATTGACCGATTCGGTGATGTGGAAGCTTAGAATGGCTTGTTATGAGATTATAACTCATTATCATCGAACGGTTGATCGATTCAGCAATGTGGAAGCTGAGAACAACTTGTTATGAGATTGCAGTTGATTGTCATCAAACGGTTGATCGATTCGGCGATGTGGAAGCTCAGAATAGCTTGTTATGAGATTACAACTCATTATCATCGAACGGTTGATCGATTCGGCGATGTGGAAGCTCAGAATAGCTTGTTATGAGATTACAACTCATTATCAGCAAATGGTTGATCGATTCAGTGATGTGGAAGCTCAAAATAGCTTGTTATGAGATTACAGCTGATTATCATCAAACGGTTGATCGATTCAGCGATGTGGAAGCTCAGAATGGCTTGTTATGAGATTACAACTCATTGTCATCGAGTGGTTGACCGATTCAGCAATGTGGAAGCTCAGAATAGGTTGTTATGAGATTAGAACTCATTGTCATCAAACAGTTGATCAATTCAGCGATGTGGAAGCTCAGAACAGCTTGTTATGAGATTACAACTCATTATCATCGAACGGTTGATTGATTCGGCGATGTGGAAGCTCAGAATAGCTTGTTATGAGATTGCAGCCACTAATACATTTTGCATCATTTTGTGACAGTTATGTGTCGCAATTCTAACATACATGTGTCGCCAGTGCGACAGTAGTAGATGTCGCTCATTTTTAGTCGCAAATTACGACGTCTGTCACCACCCGTCACAATTATGACAGCTATCTGTCGCTATACTGCCACTTTATTCTGAAATCATCTAGCCATAATTCTTGTGGAATGTGTTGCAAGTGCGACGGATCCCAATGCAATTACGATGGGATTATAGCGTCGCCCCTACAGCAGACCCATCGCAATCCCCTTGCCTGACGTCGCAATTGTGACGGATCCCAATGCAATTGCGATGGGCTTTTGGCATCGCCGCTACAGCATCCCCATTGCAATTCAGGGGTTCGACGTCGCAATTGCGACAGTTACAAAGTAAAACAAAAAAAAATTATTTGTTTATTATTCAATATTAGGGGGTCGACGTCGCATCATTCTTGTGGATAACATTGATAATAGATTTAATGTGCTACTAAGAAAATTAGATTATTATCTACTAAACTCAAGTTAACACCTATAAATACCAAATAGGTGGAACTACATGATCTCCAAGTCCCAAGGAGTTCCCTTACCCAACCACATTATTGGCTAGCAGGAACCTAAGGAATAGGTTAACAGTCGACAAATAGTCAGTGCTTAGGAAGGGGAAATGATAGCATTATTAGGCAGT
>JAGRRI010045814.1:0-12100 GCA_018584345.1 Thuja plicata
AGGGCCTTCATTTTATATTTTTACACATCCATGACTAGAGAGCTATGGATCGATATTTGAGGCCTCATTCTTGAGCAACCTTGAATGGAATGATTCATAGAAGTGTGACAACATTTATGCACACAAAGCCTATCCCTAGCCTAATTTCTACCACTTAACTTAGCCCTAACCCTAACCTTAACTTGAACTCTAGTTCCCTAATAACCCTATCCTTGTCTTTGATTATAATGTAATTGTTCACTATAATCCTAAACCCTATTCCTAACCATAATCCCAATCCTTACTCTAACCTACTCCAAAACATAATCCTAAATATTATATAGCCTTAAAACCCTAGAACCATGATGAAAACCCTAAACCTAAACATGATTCTATCAATAATGATAAACATAGGTAAACCCTAATCCTAACCTTAATCCTAACCATGATAAAAATCTTAATCTTGACCACAATCTAAACCCTAATCCTTCCTAATCATGGTATAAACCCTAACCTTAACAAAAATATAAACCATAATCATAGACTAAGACCATAACCTTAACCATAATCTTAACCCTCTTCTTAGCCATATGCAAAACCCAAGACCCAACCATTATGTAAATACTAACTATAACCATTATTCTAATCCTAATTATTATTCTAACCTTGACCCTAACCATAACCCTAATCTAAACCCTAACCCTACGATGAACCTCAATCCCTAAATTGTAAACCCTAAACCTAAATCCTAAAAAAATTTAACCATAATACTAAACCCTAATTATATCACATCCCTAATCTTATATCCTAACCCTAATCATAGCCTTGACCCTAGAACCATGATGAAAACCCTAAACCTAAATATAATTCTAAGCATAATCCTAAACCCTAATCCTTACCATAATTATAACTCTTCTTAATCATGATCTTAACCCTAATCCTAACCCTAACCCTAACTCAAACCCTAACCCTAACCCTAACTATGGATTAAACTCTAAATTATAGTCTTAAGTCATAACCCTAACCATATTCTTAATCCTAACCCTAATCCTAACCTTCTCCTCATCCATATATCAAACCCTGGACCTAACCATTATGTAAACCCTAACTCCAACCTTAATCTGAATCCTAACCATAATCCTAAGTATAACTATAACCCTAACCCTAAACCTAACCCAAAACCTAATCCAAACCCTAACCCTAACCATAATCCTAACCATAACTCTAATCATAACCCTAAACCTAAACTGTATCCTTAATCCTTAATCCTAACTCTAAACCCAACTATAACCCAAATCCTAATATTAACCTTTATCTAAACTAGAAACCTAAGCCCTAACACCACCCATAGTCCTAACCCTAACTCTAATCCTAACCATAGTCATAACCCAAACCATAATCCTATATGCTAAACCTTAATCCTAACCCTAACCCTAACCCTAACCCTAACCTTAAAACAAACCCTAACTATAGTATGAATTATGATGTAAACACATACCATAACCTTAATCCTAATAAATCCTAATCCTAAATGGTAAACTCTAAATCCTAAAACTTAAGATAAACCATAGTTCTAAATTGTAAACCCTCATCCTAAATGCCAAACCTAATCTTGAATGTTAAACCATAATCCTCACCCTAATTATAAATGCTAAACTCTAATCTTAACCCTGGAATCTAAACCCTAATTATAACTTAAAGCCTAAATACAACCCTAACCATGACATGAACCTAAACCTTTATCATAACCTTAACCCCAATCAAAACACTAACTCAAACTATAATACCAACCATTATGTAAACCCTAACCCTGATGATAATCATAATCCTAAGCCCTAAGCCCTAATCCAAAACCTAATCTAAACACCAGCCTAAACAATGATACTAGCAATGATGTAAACCCTTACCCTAATAATAATCATAAACCTAACCCTAATCTTAACCCTAACCCTAACAATAAACCCTAACCATATCCAAAACACTAACCTAATCATAATATTATCAACAATATAAACCCTAACTCTAACCCTAATCCTAACCTTAAACCCTAAACTCTAATCCTAATCCTAACCTAAATCTGAACCTTAAACCCTAATTCTAACCCTAACCATAATTGAAAAATAATCTTAACTTTAAACCCTAACTATAATCACATCGTATTCCTAAACTTAACCTTAACCCTAATTTAACCCTAATCTAAATCTTAATCCAAACCCTCACCCTAATCTTAAGCATAAGCACAATTCTAAACCTAATCCTAATCATACCTATAACCTAAATCCTAACCCAAATAATAATTCAAAGCCTTACCTTAACTGTACCCTAAACCCTAACCCTTACTATGATGTATATGCCAAAGTCTAACCATACCCTAATCCAAACAATAACCTTGAACCCTAAGCATAATCCTAACTCTAGCCCTAAGAATAACCCTAACTATTTTTCTAAACTAAGAATGGCCCTAAACCTAACAAAATCACTAATCCAAAACCTAAACCTAGCCCTAACCCCAAGCATAATTTAAACCATAACCTTAACCCTAAACCCTAACCAAGCCATAATTTAAGCTCTAACCCTAATTGTACTTATAACCTAAACCCTAAGTATAATGATAATTTAAGCCTTGTACTAACTGTACCCCAAACTCAATCCCTAACAATGATGTACCCTATAACCCTAATCGTATCCCTATTCTAAACCTAAACCCTAACCCTATGTCTAACTTGAATAGTCACTCTATCCCTAACCATGATATAAACCCTAATTTTAACCATAATCTTTATCCTGAACCCTAATTCTAACCATAATTCTATCTCGAAACCTATTTATAAGCCAAACCCTAATCCTAAACATTATGAAACCATAAACCTAACCATAATCTAAATATAACCCAAAACCTAACCCTAACCATAGTCCTAACCCTAGCCATAACTAGAACCATAACCATAATCCTAACCCTAACTATGATGTAAACCATACCCCTTACCGAAATCTTAATGATAATCGTAAACCCTAGCCTTAATAATAATCCTAAGTCTAATTCTAAACTTTAATTGTGACATTAATCTCAACCTTAACCGTAAGCATAATCCAAACTCTAACCCTAATCCTAAGTCTTTCAATAACTCTAACCCTAATCCTAATTGTACTTCAAACCTCCTAATGATAATTTTAAGCCTTGCCCTAACCATACCATAAATCCTCACCCTAACCATGATGTATACCTAAGACCTTAATTGTAATCCTAAACCCTATTTTCAGCATAATGTAAACACTCACCTTGGCCCAAACCATGATGTAAAACCTAATTATATTAAATTCTATTTAATAAAAATATGCTATATAATTATATATTAATTTATTCAATGTCTTACGTGCGTCGCAACTGCTACTAGCAAATATATACCGTATATATATAATACGTCGAGATGTATCGAGGCATTTAATTTTTCATTATTCAACTTTAATAAAAATTAAAGTTGGAAAAATTCAACGCCTCGATACATCTCAACGTATTTTATCTATAGGGTATATATTTGCTAGTTTAGTTCTCCTTTTGTCTAATCATATATGTTGTAATAGATTATTTTTTGAGTGTTTGAATTAGTTTAAATACTCTCTTTACACATTAGTTTTTATTGCAATCAATTACTCACAAAAAAACAATAATATATGCAAGTATCTATATGTTATGATCATATAATAATACGCCTATAATTCTACTATATTTACAAATTTATCTTTTGGTCTAGTTGCTACTATAATATATTTATTCATGCTCTTACTCAATCTCGATCCCTTAATTCCTTTCTTGCTTTATGCATGATTAATTGATGCCTCCTTCAAATGAGACTTCTTATCCTTAAGCACTTCGTCACCAAGGAAAAAGACTTACATCCCTCACATGTTTGAGAAGATACCCCTCTCAATTGCAATCACTACCTTTTCACTACACTTGTTTCCCCTTTCTTAATACCATTTGTTAAAGATGTTAATCGACAACTCTTTCGAGAAAGTTATCAATCCCAATGGTGATGATTAATGTGTCTCTTACGAGAAGTGCCAAACCTTATTTTTTTATCCCTTGCTTGACTTACTTTGTGATAACCTATGTTATATTTTTATTATCTTTATTTTCTTATGATTGGGGGAACGACATTTATTAAGAAAATATATTTTTTATAGCTACGTACAAGTCTAAAAATATTTGCTTCTCAATCTTAAGCCAAGTTAGAAATGAGTAACAAGACATAAAAAGTTAGAAAGAGCCTTGTTTATGTTACAATCCTTAGTTTAAACAACAATTTAAGTAACTACCAAATGGACCCTAGGCCTTGCTTTATGTTGTGTAACAATTTCCTATTAGCTGGAAACATGATATGAGGTAAAATAACTAGTGTCTTGCCCTGTTACTGGGTTAAAACTTCCTTAGTTTCCAATGAAGTTGTTCCTATTTTTCAACACCTTGAAATACTCCATGATGGTAATTATATGAAAAAATCTCACATCCCTTGACACCTTCATTGATGATGCCTTATAGGAATCTCCTAGTTCAATTGAGTCAAAATTGCCTCCTATAGCTTGATATTTCTATCCAATTGTCATTTTCTTTATTAGGGTCTATAAGACACTTTTATGATTGTTCTATGTCATGTAGGATCATTTACAAACACTTGATCATGTGTGGTTGATAGTTGTCATGTTTATTTTCTTGTTATTTCTCATGAAACCTATACCTTTCTCATGACTATTAGATTATGGACTATCCTGTCTAAATTCAACATATTATTCAGAAATCAACAATATACTTGGAGAGAAAGCTTCTCTTTGGAGCATCACTTAATAGAGATCTACAGGTACCTCACCAGCTATAAGACTCTAATGCACACAACCTCTATCTCATACACCTAATATATAGGAGATATAATACATGAAATTGTGTCAAACAATATTACAAAATCATGAGCTAAAACCACCCAAAAGGTTGTTTCCAACTTATCTCCAATCTACAATGTCTTATGATGTGTCAAAACACACACCAACATGTGCAACTCCACTTTATATCCCATTTATGTGTCCAACATATTTTTATATTTCCCATTTCAGGATAACCAACTTCTATAGGCCATAACTTGTGATTAGAGAGTCCGATTGAGGAACCTTTTAAAGTGCTAGAAAGATAATGAAGTGTTGTATAAAGATTTAACCCTCTGTGTTAGTTACAACCACTTTTAGGCCCAAAAACACCCCTAAGGCTTTCAAAATTGACTTTGAAACTTTCAAAAATTAAAACTTTTATATCTTTGAATCTAGACATGATCTTGCAACAAAAATTTGTCGACATACTTATTTAGCCAATCTATAACTTTGGAAGAAGTTTTGAACCAATCATTGTTCAAATGCAATCAAATAGTAACTTTATATAATTGCAAGGGTGAGACATTATTTTCCCAATAGTTTTTAGGATACACTTACTTTAAATAATTATTAAAAAATAAATATGAAAGAAAAACTACAAAAGCATATTCAAATTCTAATACTCACTCTTAACTTTATTTCTAACAATTGATTTATCAAGATACTAAATGCAGCAAAAAATAAATCTTTACACACACCAAACGATATGTCATGTTTTACTGAAAATATAGGAACACTTTTGTGTGTGCAAAAAATTGAACATCCTCTTATTCTTATTGATTTTTCGAAAACTTTAGTTGTTCAGAAACTAGATTTAGAGTGCTACAATTCTTGTTTTTTTTTGTATTTTCAAATTTTGAGTGCATGATTCATAAATTACTTTTCAAAGTTAAGCTTTCATTGATTTTGGAAAAAAAGTGTTCACTTTTGACCCTCTTTTATATACCATTTAATGCACTTACCCTTATTCATCATTTTTTGCAAAGTTTGTGTTTCACTGTTATGTAGATTGCCAATGGCGCTCGTGGCTAGTGTGGGAGGTGCAAGTAGGAAGGGGTGGAAAATTCTAAAAGAAAGGGAGTGATGGTGGACATGGCTCCCAATAAACAAAAGAGATAGGTCTTTGGTGAGGAGGCAATAACATATTCCATGGCAATGTTGAAAAGGAAATTAAAAACTTTGGTCCTAAGCTTTGGATGGAAAGAATGTAGGTTATAGCAAGGGATATGGATGGACCCAAGGGTTTGCATTCACTCTAGTATGGTGAAGTTCCTATTTTCAATCTTGTTCATACATATGGGAAATGTAATACATTTAATGGAACTTAATCACTTGTGTGTGCTTTAATGTTATCTATGGTTATTAGCTCTTATCTAATACATGACAAATAGGGGATGCAAAAAAAATCAATTCTAGAAACAACAAGAAATATTATGGATTATGGAAAGATGATATCATTAATAGGGTATTTTGAAATCAAGAAG
This sequence comes from Thuja plicata, assembly GCA_018584345.1. Lineage (NCBI taxonomy): Eukaryota > Viridiplantae > Streptophyta > Pinopsida > Cupressales > Cupressaceae > Thuja > Thuja plicata. Next base: position 6,381 of record JAGRRI010045814.1, read on the forward strand.
AGGTTCATTTTGATTGTTTATTGGACCAGTTACATGCCATTAAATAGTGCCAACTCTACCTAAAACAAATAGTAGATGAAATTGTGAAAATTTTGAATGCTTTTTTTCTATAGAAGTTATCTTAGTGGTCTCTAATTATTGTGACGGTGAAGAGGATTTTGACACGAAGTTAGTAAAGAAGAATGTTGGTATGACAAAGGATGTAGGTGCTTCAAAGAATTTTAGCAATATGTCAATGAAAAATACTTTCTTTGATCAACAAGATACTTGCATACTTAGTTTTCATACATTTATGCTTAATTTAACAACACATTAGCCCATAATTGTTATCTATTATATCTAGATTGACTTTTACTAATTTATGTAGCTTTAACCTAATCATCCCAAGGGAAATAAATTGTACGCAAACATGTTTAACAAATAAATCAAAGCAAATCAAATAAAGATAACAATCAATATCAAAATAACCATAGAATAATTATACACATGCCCTTGGAAAGTAGAGGCCATAGCTAAATTAGAGAGATGAAGAACCACCCACATATTTTGACTATCTACTTAGAAGAGATGCAAAGTCCGACATGATAGAACTAGTGTTAATTACACCATATAAAAATAAAAATCAATATCAAGACAACTATAGAATCAGTATACACATACCCTTGAAGAAAGAGGCAATAGATCATAGGGATAGAGAGCCACCCATCTATTTTGTCCATCTAAAATTTGTAGAGATGCATGGAACATAATTTGCCAATTTTGACACCTAGAAAATCCAACCTCTTCATGGAGGAGGAAACAAAAGATTGTTGTTGTATGATCAACAAGCCAACATGTTCATCTAATTACATGCACACACCATTTCAATCTTCTCCATGGCTTCACTTGGGAGTTTCACAAGGTTGGTGCCATCCGAGGACACCTTAATTTTGTTATGATTTGAAGTGGGAGGATGATAATACTTGCGTGCAGTTTGTGGGCATTGAGAATGGAACCTCGCAGCAATCCTCATTAGCCCCTCGTATCTCCCCATCCAATCTTTTCAACAATCTTTCCCCCTCTCTCTCTCTCTGTTTGCTTGGGCTCAACATAAATGAAACTTTGCTTGAAATCCTTCTATAACTTTGTGTGTTATATACAAAATCTGAGCCTTAGAAAAAAAGTTTTAAATGCCTTCCCTCAACGTGAATGTGGGGGCCTCCGCCTGCTCATTCACCGCCCATAATATGGCTTTTCTTAATTATTAAAAAAACTTTTTTTATTATTTCCTTAACACTATGGCGTGAAAAATTAAATGACTCAGATTCCATGTTGAGGGTAACGTACAATTCACGGGTCCCATTCGATATAAACGGGCATTTTTTAAAATTGTTCACCCAATGAAAAAAAATATTTAAAACTGGCGCCTTTAAGAAAGAAATCTGATGGCAGGCATTTAACTTTAGAAAGTTGCACTGAGAATAGGTGGATTATTTTTTATTGAAGATATTATGGCGTGTAGAGGGGATAATATTTGACAGGCTGTAAGGAGAGGGAAAAGTCAAAACAGCAAACTAAGACGTATTTCTTACCAAGGGGACACCTTGTTTTTTTTTTCATTCTTCTCTTTATAAATCTACGTTTTAGTTGGCTGTTTAGCCATTTCCTAAGGAGATTAGGTATATGCTTGATTTATTCTTCCTTGACTTTTAGGTGTGAAAGGCGTTGCTTTGATGATCAGATTCATCTGTCAAATTTAAAGTAAATGCCCGTGTACGTGATGCAACTATCAATTTGAAATTGGATATCCAGTGGGAATTCCATATCACCAAAAATGACGAAAAAAGCATCCTTGATGTCTTTTCTAATTAGTTTTGTATTTTATTTTGGCTAATGCCTTGATAAATTTATATAGTTACAAGTGGTGGTTTTTGTGTATAGTTTGATAAACATATCTAATTGCGATTGAGATTAGCCATATAATTCTAGTTCAATCGATATAGTTGTCTTATTCTAATCACTAATTTGTTCCTTGTCAATAATGCAATCCTATTGGAAACAAATCCAATATGGTTATCTACCCTAGGTTGTGTCACTACAAGGTCATCCTCATAGCCATGATCTTGATCCACTTAAATATGAAACCAAAATCAAATATTTCCCTAATAAGGCCCATCTTACACTCTAGTCTAAGAAGAATTTTGTTTATGACTTTGCACTTTGATGTTAATATATGTATAAATGATATGTATCACATTCACTTTGATCCATCTATAGAGAAAGATTCATTGATTATTATAATATTAAGTATATGCATTTGCACTCAAATTCTAAAATCAAGCAAAGAATCTAGCATATCTAATCACACTCATCCAAGCACATTTGAATCACCTAAAAATCCTTCTAGAATTAATTCTAATTTAATTTATTTTCTAGATCTTAGTTGTCATTAGCCTTTAGAGTTTCATCTATTTATCTCTTTCTAGGGTTTGGATGGTCAAATATAATATTTGTGGCATCTTGGAATACCCAAGTTGGGTGGTCAAATATGATATTTATGGTATATGACATATTGTAAGGAATATGGTAATAATGGTTAACATGACCAACACCAGGGTGTTAGAATATGGACCTTTTGGATGTCATACAACTTGTAGTTTTACAGATGACTCTCTTATACCATTCATGGTTTCTAATTTGAGCTTGTATTTGGAATGTGATATTGTGTCATTCAATATTTGTGCAAGCATTATCATGCTATTGGAATCACTCTAGATAAATGTGCTTGTAATACTCTCGTAAGATGCACAACCTTCTCATTATATTGTAAGGACGGTTGTTGCTAAATAATATAAGTGGTTGTACATTTGGAGTGTGGGTTTTTTCTCTTAAAATTATTTTCCCCTATATATATCCTCATGCTATTGTATATCTAAACTTATAGTGGAACATCTTTTGTATGTGTTTCCTTTTATTATAATGCTAAATATCATAAAATTTGGATAGTAGTCTTAGCATTGGTTACTTTAGGAAGTGCTTTTGCTACATTACTTCCTTTGACAATGCAATATGATATGGATTGCAAGGAAAAACCGAAATAATACTTAAGAGGTAATTTGTGCTTTCAAAAGATAAGAGTAGTTATACAACAACTACATGATTACATGAAACATTTGAATCTCTATCCAAACTAGAATATTATTCAACCCGAAATGACATTTCATATGGACTTTGAGGAATATTTAGACACTTCAACCTAAATACCTTGGCATGTTTTTCCACACTTAGGCAATGAATAAACAACTTTGACTCGGAGAATAAATGAATTTTCGAACGACAAATTACATATTCAACTAATTATAAAGGCACAAAAATTTTAAAACTTAAAGTCAAAATTGAAAAGCTATTAAAAATAAGTCCCCATTTTAAAAAAGAATAGATGTGTGTTATGGAGACCACAATAAGACCTTAGTAGAGAATATGCCAAACAAAATGACCATAACCAATCAAACAATTTGACATTTGTAAGGATCCAACTAAAGACTATAAAGCACATCTATCATTGAAGTGTTGCATAAATATATACAAATATAAAGAAAGCCAGACATATTCTTCTGAAATCTATAGTTGTAAAATAAATATTAAGATACAATTTCTAATTTTTCAAAAAAACAAAACAAAAAACCAATTGATTAATACATTCATAAGCAACGATCATAAAATATAACGGAACCACCTCCAAGGGGGCCTCCAATTTTTTTAAAATTGATTGTCAAAGCTAATGAATTCCAACCCACTGCACTCAATGAATGTCAAGGCGTATGGGGGCACGCGCGTGATACGAAACTATGTAGAAAGCGATGAGCATTAATTTTGACAGTTGAATCTGCCTGGCAATCTAACTTCTACGTTGAAATCTGCTTATCAAGCATGCCGTTCACTAACGGACAGCTAATAGTCAATGAAGGAAAAACAAATATATACCTCATCTCCACATTGCCATTATCCCTTTCACACCATTCAATCTTTTAGCATTCTTAATTTCTTTTTAGTGTTCTCAAACAACAATTTTGATTCCTTAACCTTTATTACGCTGAAGGCGTTCCTTATATGAACAAAACAAGTTAACTTTCAAGATCAACGGTTGAAAGCATATTACAGACCTTGCAAGACGATTGAAACTGTTTGGTCCGTAGATTGCTTTCTTATCATTTTGGTAAGGTGTGAACGCAACCAATTTACTTCATGTTTCAACTTTGACGGGCCGCTGCCCGTAGACTTGGTCTCTGTCACATATTTGTGCCTCCAATTACGGCCATACCCCAGGGAAGCACCACCCGTTGGAATGGAAACAATGGAGAAATCAGAAAAGACTTCCGTTTCGTAAATGCCTAAAATACCTCGTTGCTAGTGCTCTGAATAGCTACATAGTGTATGGATCCGGCGTGTGCAAGAAAACAATTGTGTGACTTGGAAGATAATGACTATCTTAGACTACTATCAAGTTCTACTGTATTGTAATATGTATGTCTACTATTAAGTAACGTTTGTCAAGCAATAATCAAACGGTAAGATAAATTTCTGTGATAAAATATCTGGATCGCGAGATTTTGGTCCCATATTTATGTGACATGTGAATCTTAAAAGTAAAACAAGTGCCACGTAGTAGTCTGCATTTGTCGTAAATAATTATAATTATATATGTAAATTTAATTTTAATTTTATTATAAATATTATATATATTTTAATTAATAGTTATTTAATAAAAGTAAAATTATTATAGATTAAAAATTAAATAAGAAACTGTTGATAAAATTAAATAAATAATATTTAATAAATTATGTTTGATATATTATAATTTCATATTGTAAAAATTTAAAATATAGTTATAAATTATAAATGTAAAGTAGAATTTAAATAATAAAATATAAAAGAGATAATCAAATATTAAAATTATATAATATAGATATAGTACTTTTATATTATATATTATAGAATAATATATATTATATATTAGAAATTGTAATAATTATTTATAGCATATATATATTAAAAATATTATATAGTACATTTTTTAGAATAAATAATAATTATATATTATAAATAATTGAATTTTTTTAATGAAAATAACATGTTTAGATTATAAAATATAAAATATAATATTTCATAAATATACTATATTGTAAATTAAAAGACCAATTTCAAAATAAATTAAATGATATATTAAAAACTATGTTAAAAACTATATATAAAAAATAAATTTGGGCCTCCGAAAAAAGGGGTCCTATAAGACCAAATCAATTGAACCAATCATAATTGAAAAAACTAATTTATACAATATATTTAATTCATAAATAAATATGATTGGTTCATTGATGTAAAACTAATTCATTATTCGTGCACAACCGAATGCAATAGTATATTGCCTATGGCAAGTAAAATAATGTTTCATCCTTGATGAAATTGACATGCTTTCCAAATCATACTCGAGAAACAAAGATATTTCTCAAATCAATAATTTTTTTTAAAAAAAATAGTGCAATTGTTTTCTTGGGATGTTATTGCTGGATGTTTTATAGTAGCGACGGGGTTCCTAATTTGTGATCTAATTAGCAATAGCTCCAGTCCAAAAGCATTTACCCTTTTAAAGAAATCTTCTTTAATAAATGAAATGTAATAGATAAAGTTATTTATTTAAATGAATAATAACAATGAATTAATGTAATGTTATGTGGAGCTTA
>JAGRRI010045828.1:0-10308 GCA_018584345.1 Thuja plicata
AAAGTTGAAATTTTCAATTTTTTTTGGATTTTAAAAGTTTAAAGGTTTTGATCAAACCTGTTAAAGAATATTCTTGCATGAAAATGAAGTACAAACTCAACACACACATCAAATTTTCACCATATCCCTAAAACTACACTAAAACTGTATGTTCTCGGATGTTTTTACAAGTTTGCACAAGGATTTCATCCAAAAATTCTACCTTAGAGTCAACAAATTTGTCTTTTAACAATAGCTCTACAAAGGTAGGTCTGCTACTTTTTCAATGTCTCAAACTATTCTGGTCTAGATCTTGACAAGATCCTTTACCCCTTTGAGGGCTTCCCACATGCACAAAAGTATGATTTTGTGCAATCTCGAAGGACTACTGGAGGAAGTGAGGATGGCTTGGACAAGTTTTAGTCACTTTATGATTAAGCCAAAGTGCATTATTTATAGTGGGTCGGATGATATTGCAGTAAAAGAAAATATCTCCCACTTTGGATCGTTCCCTCTCACCATCCTCGTAAGGTAATTCTCGGGAGGTAGGGCCTTTAAAGCTCTATTTAGCTAGCATGTTCATGAAGAGCAAGAATTAAACTCAGTCCAACAAGTTTGGGAATCTGATTCACTCAAAGAGTGAAGAGCATATCCCTATTGTTTTTCTTTGTTCCAAACACCTCAAATATATTTTATTTATTTTCAACCCCTTGACAAGGAGGTTCTTAGTAATGAAGTGTGTGGTTCAATTAATCCTTCCTTTCTTTTGACTACCCAAACTTGACACTTTTGGCTTTTTGATCAACTTTGAAAAGTTGAGAGCATATACCTGATGTCTTGTTCGAATAGAAAATAGTAAGGTGTCCTTATTTATACTATATTCAAATGAATTTCCACAAGTTAAGTAATGCAAGCTTCATTAGATAAGTACCTAATTTCAAAGCTAGCAAGGCTAGGTGCATTTTTGAGTATTTTGGCTTGTTTTTACTCACCTAGTGGCGATTGTTCCCACTCTATCTCCTCCAACAAGTTAGTCAACACAAAGCAAGGCAAAGTGAAGGAAACTTGGAAAAAATCAAATGACAAAATACCTCCTAAAAGCTCTTTTAGTGAATGATTTAGGAATTAAAGCTTTAAAGAAGTTAGCACAAAAATCAATTAGAGAGTAGGAAATTCTCGTTTGTAAGCAAAAAACACCTTAATATAGTGATCATACAAGTGTTCTTCCTCAAATAAACTCTCTAAATTTTTTTTTGTATGTATTTCCTTATCGTTCGTAGTTTTGATTCTTACCTCTTTGCTAGGCTTTGAGATCCGCTTCTCTGGTTTCTGCACCTTTGGGTGATTTTTCATCTACGAAATAGAAAAATATAGAGAGTCAAATCAGTGAACAAATCATTAAAAACCTGATTTAAAGTAGAAACATTTATGTGGCATTTAACAGCTAAAAGCTGGCTTTCAAATGTTCTTAAGCATAAATGAAAACTTTCTACACGGCTTTTAAATCTTAACAAGCGGCTCTTAAGATATCACAGGCGGCTAATTAAAATGAGTAGGCAGTACAGAAAGTGTAAAATGTGGCCAAATATTGTTAGAGCGCGGCTCTTGAAAGTTCACAAGTGGCACACTTTATCTAATAGGTGGCTCACTTTATCTAGTAGGCAGCACACTTTATCTAGCAGGCGGCCTAAGAATGAAAGACAGAGAATAGAAGAAAAATCCTTAGGCGGCTCTTAAATATTTGTACACGGCTCTTAAAGCTTTGTACGCAACTCTTAAATCTATGTACATGGCTCTTGAATCTTCGTATGTGGCTCTAAAAAAATTGTATGCGGCTCTTAAATCTTCCTACACGGCTCTTCACCTACTTTCTGCAACATAGCAAGAAAAATGATCCAAAACACACAAAATTTTAAGAGAAAAAAATGTTAGAAATGAGGCTTAAAGCCCCATAGTGGGTGCCATTATGTGTGTAAGAAAATACACCTTCATAAAATTAAGATTAGAACAAACAATTCTATGGAAAGATAAAACAAAGTTAATCTAAGAATTGAAGCTAAATCTATATCATCTCATGGTTCTCTATCCAAGCTTTGTTAAGAGAGCTCTTAGGCTTAATCTCTCTCAAGGACAATCCTAGAATGAGATATGTATGAAAATTAAATGCTCAAATCTAGCTAGAATGCTCAAAATGCTCAAAAATGCTCCAAGATCATAAGAGAAAATAGCAAATGCTCCTAAAAATGATATGCTAAATGAAATGCAAATGCTAAAACTCTCTCAAAAGCTCTCAAATGCTCCTCCATGTGCCTATAATAAGAATGCTTTTGCTCTTGAATTCTTGGATCCCAAACACAAAGGAAATGGTTTGTATTTATAGCATTTTCCCAAGGGTAGGGGGTAGAGTGAGTTGATCATGATCAAAGCTTGGTTAAGTCAAAAGCTTTGAGGTGTTTGCAAATGGAGGGAAAGTTGGTTGGTTGTCTCAAAGAATTAAGAATTAAATAACTCCATCATTTAATTAAATTAGCCATGGAAGGTTGATTGGGTTGGATTTGATCCTTTTTTATTTGAACTATACAATTGAAAAATCAATTGCATAATTTGATTAATCCCTTTAGGCTTGAATTTGATTATTTGATTTCATGATTATTTGATCTTTTAATTTGATTTGAATTTTGTTCCTTTGATTTGATAAATGTCCATTTCATTTGATCCATTTGTTTTGCATTGAGATGAGATTTTAAGGCATTTGGCTGATATTTACAATTTAGAATGCTTGAGATACACCTGGTAAATTTTAGGTGTCTACAGACGTACTGAGAGGGGAAGGGTGAATCAGTACCTCTAAAACTTTTATGTGAATATCCCATTAACCTTTGTGTCATCGGTTTTGTATAGTCACCTATCTATCTGTTCATCTTTCTTTATGTATGTGAAATCATAACATAAGTTCTTTACATATGTAAACATTCAAGAAACCTACATGAAAGTAAATAACACATAACACATGATATGATATGATAGAAAACTCCTGTTAGGAAGTAAAAATTGCGGTGGGGATGTCACCCAAAGAACTTCACTATCTGCAGATAAGAAGGGAGCCAGTTAAGGCTTACAATTTGATCACTTCTGATGATCTACCCTGTTAGGAGTATTAGAGTGGAGACCTATTAGGATCTAATTTTTTTGAAGCTTTCGCAACACTATTAAGTGTGCACTCTGTTAAGAGATTTGTCAAGAACTATTAATTCCACCTTCTACTAAAGAATTTTTGATATGATGCACTTGTTAGAATGCAACTACATTATAAATGTTGATCTGATAGTATATGCAATCTATAATTTCTGATAACATATCCTATAAAGCTTACAATGTATATGTAATCACATTGAGTGATTGAATGATACCTTGTCTCTGCTCATCGGTAGCCTTGTCTGTGTTCTTGAGAACTGATATGATCTTTTTCTAAACTTTGCATGAATTCACTTTTGCTTCTTAGATGCTCTTTGTGGCTACAATTAGTTTCCAACTCTTACTATTACAAATGATTTTAACATCTATATATACTAGTTTCTAGGTCCATTCTTGATTCACGCTTTTCAAGTTAACTCTAGATCCAAGGTTTACTACTTGACCCTGATTTTTAGTTAGTTATGTTTTAAATCTGTTAGGATGCTTTAAAATATTTACAATATACTTTCTTGATCCTCAAGTAATGTTTAAAAAAAAATTAAAACTCTATAAATATAATTACAATGTTTTATCTAACGTGGAAAGTCAGATCCACTTTTTGCGAGCTCTGTAACTGACTGTTGGTTCTGATGGTTGGGCTGCTCTGTCAGTCTATCAGGTTTCTTTCATTCTTTTCTATGTGGAGCTTCTACTTCGTTGATGTCCCTATTTTGAACTGTTCATCATGTTCCTCTCCTTTTCTGCTCTGTCGATGATCATAAAACTATACCGTCGGTAATGTCCTTTATGCTTTGTCATTATTTTAATGCTTGTGAGTTTTCGTCAGGCAATTCTATACTTAGCATTTTCATGTCAAGCATTTTTATCTCATCGGGTATGCAGTGTGTTGTCCATCGGTTATGCCTATACCGATGACCTTTATCATGTTTTTCACTTAAGTATACTAATGGAAAAACTTAATGTCATGAATATATCCTTTTGTTCCCTCTCTGGTAATTAGATTAGGTGTGCCAGATTCCTTGAAAATCTCTCTTCTTCCCTTCTAGTGGGTCAAATATCTAGAGTTCACTAATCATCTTACTCCAAAAGAACTTCTCACTACCTTTCCATTCCATCCTATACCATCCTGCATTATCTTGTGGGTTCTCAATCATATTGAAGTCCCCGGCTACTATCCAGGGTATATTCTTCAAGTTGCACATCCAGTCCCAAAGTTTAATCTTGTCATAGTCGTCATTAGGTGCATACACAGAGAAGATCCCAAACTCCTTTTTTCATGCACAAGGATGACCCATACAATCTTGTCACATGGTGAGTATCACTAGTCTGTGACCATTTTGGCCCATCTAGAATGCATGACGATTGCAGCCCCTCATTTACCCTTTTGATGGTTGGTAAAAAAGCACCTTGTATATTTCCAAATGCATTTTAGGGCAATGTTCAAAGAGAATCCTAGAGCTTTGATTTCTTGGAGCAGCAGAAAGTCTACTTCTTTCTGCATTCTAAGAAATCTCTTGACAATATTTCATGTCTGGGTTCTCCAGCCCCCTCACATTCCATCTTGAAATTTTAACCTCCATGTTATAACTGGGAGTCCTCATCTATGGGAGCTTGAAAGCTCTGGAAATAATTAGGTAGGCTTCTTTTTTGAATCTTCAGAGGCTTGATGCTACAGGTATGATTGGGAGGTCTACCTCTCTTCCTCTTGACCTTTGACCTTGGGGGTCTCTTCCTCTTCCTTGGTATAATCCACTCTCCTCAACAGTTCCACCTTTACTATCTTGGATAGGTCATGATCTTCTTCTTAGCCTTGAAGGTATAATCAGTTGGACCACTACTGACATAAGGCACCATAGCTAATCCCATATCTTTAAGCTCTCCTTATTCCATCTCATCATCAAATTTATTACTCTTGGGGGATCCTTCTCCACCTCACATGCTACCTAGAGGGACGAAGGGGACCCAAGGCTAAGAGGGGCATAAATAACGGTGACTGAAACATTATTAAGCCTATCTTCCTTGTCATAGGCATTCCTAATGGCCTCCAGTACATCCACAACACTACTCTTAGAGGCTTCAATTAGTTCCTACCCTACATCCCCTGGGAGGGCTAGTTCAGTGTCTCTGTCATCCACCTTAGGGGTCTTCCTTCTATAGGTCGAGGTCTTTCTAATCTTGTTGAGGATGATTTGTTGGGAATTCAAGTTTCTGTGTTTAGGAGCAGGGGTTTCTGCTCTCAATCCAAAGTCCCAGTTCTCAATCTGGGGAAGGTCAAAAATCTCTTCAAACCTTGTGCTCGAGGGTGGGAGTTTCCTAGAGTCCTTATTGAAGCTCCTAATCGCCTCTAGGGACTCAAAAATAGCACATGACGCTATCGGGATGCTCACATTGAAACTTTTAGGGTTCTCCAGTTGGGAGGGAAGTGGTTCATTCTTCTCCCTTCCATTTTTAGTGTTATCTTTTTTTGAGGAAGTGGTTTATCGTGGGTTTTTCTTTTTATTCAACAGTGGACACTTGTGCCTCATGTGGCCTTCCCTTCTACAGAGGAAGCAAGAGTTAACACCTCCTACGAAGGAAATGGGGCAATTGAAGTTGTGTCCATCTAGGTCAAAGACGATTTCACTCGGGAGATCAATCCTTGGGTTAATCATGATCAAAATTCTAGCGTCAGTATGAGGGAGCAAGACATTAGTTTTATCCACTCTAAGGACAGTAATGGATGACTCTAGAGCTTGGGGAATAATATTCAACAAGAATGGTAGGATACTCCCCATGGCAACCCATCGGGGGCTCAAGAGGGGAAGAATGTCATTGTGAGCCGCATCGGATGACCACGATAGTGCCCTGAAATTGGGATTTCCAATTTTCCAATATTGTTTGGAAATGATCTCTTTTTGCGCTTCAGGGTTCTTGAGGAAAATCATAAAGAGTCCTCTCTGGACCATTCGTAGGAAGGATAAATGGTAGCCTAACTTCTTTCCCAAGACATTGTGGACCCAGTCGTTAAGGAAGGTTCTCGAGGGCAGTTTATGGACATCCTGGGCCGCTAAGAAAATTACAGTGTTCCTAAGAGATTCCTTCTCTTTCTCAATAGCAATTGACATAAAAGAATAGGTTTAATGATACAAATAGTAGTAGGCTTAGTGTTCTCACCTCCATCGATGGAACCTCCTTCTACTCTGCTGGTTTGTCCACCATTGATCATGAACTTCGCCTCCACCGGAATGCTAACTTCCTCGTTCAACGCTTGCTTGAATGTCTTCCCTCTATTTTCTGGGCCTGTGCCAGGAGAATGAGTCAACATGTATCGCAATTCAGGAATATAGGCTAACTAAGCGAGGGTTGCATTGAATGTTGATCAGGCCGAAGGCCACGTGCGTCGTCAACCTTCAAGTTGGAAAGCAAATTCAAATAACCATGTTCATCTTCCTCATATTTCATTATCGTTATAGTCCATTTATTAAAAGTTTTTGAGTGAAAAATTGATGTCTTAGTGCAACGGATTTTGCTCCTTGTATGGGATCAGGGCCCCCTCCTTACTGATTTAATTAAAAATTAATGTTCAACTCCATTTCAAAGCAATCCATCTATAACTTACAAGATTAATTCTTGTAATTGTAAAGTTACTATATTTAAAAAAAAAATAGAATTCACTAAGTCATATAGACCTTAATATCTATGTACAAAAAAATAAAATAAAAATTTTCTAATAAAATCAAACTTAAATTAAACTTAAAAAAGAATATCATTTTTTATATATTTATAATATATAATTATTATAATATGTTATATTTTGATTAATTGTATTTAGTATAGAATTTTATTTCATTTTTTTTTAGTACAATTGATAAAAATGTTGGTATGTCTCAAGATTATACTATCTATCAAGATTCAAACTCTTAAAAGATGTGATATAATGAATAAACATGAATCATATTCTCAACAAAGTTGACTAAACAAATTTGACTAAACAAATACCCTTTAAGCTAAAATAATATTAGCACAACCTTACACCGATCATTAAATAACAAAATGAACTCATTCAGCATAATTTATTTTTTATAAAATATAGAAAATAAAAGTTTATTCAAACATACTATAAGAAAATTATCATTGGTTCGACTTTGCCAAATTATAACCTTGGTGTTTTATTAACTTGCTTGTGGTTAGGGAAACCAGCTTCCCACTCACACGCAACAGAATAAGTGCGGAATTATTCTGCCCTAAGATTTCAAACGTGTACCTGCAAAAGTTGTCGACTGTTGTCGGCCGTGCTCTCAAAAGAATCTTGAATTTTTTCTCCATTAGCAAAAGTATTATTAATGTATGATCCATTACTCTTTCATCCTATTAAAAAAGAGCGTCAAATCGTTCGTCGGTCAAAAATTTTATCCTGAGGCCGAGCTTTCATTGGAAGAATCGAGTCAACGAATATGAGATCAGTGTAAGATGTATCCATCATTCATAATATAAAATGGTGTGGAATTTAATACTCAGACGTGCACTCGTGCGGTTCTTGTAACGTCTCCTTTCAAGGAATAAAGTTAAATGAAAATTTGTACAACCAAATCATACAGAAAAGAATGTTCAGGAGATTATCGATTTTGTGTCAATACATGTTGATGTGACTCTATTTATTTATAACGACGTCCGTCTTAATACTGAAAAAGATAATGAAAAACTCCGTCTGGTATTTGCATAAACGATACTCTCAAAAAAACAGCTCAAACGCTTAATTGATTATCTATGGTAAAAGTCTTTTAATTTAATTATTTTGTCAATAGGTCTTGTGTCTGCTGGTGAAGTTGTTTGGTTTTCAATCAGTCCAACAGAGACCAAGTATTGCTGCTTGCAAAGGAGACACCATAAGAGATGACGCCTGAGATTGTGTCCCAGATGGATTCTGGCAGAATGGATATCCGTCAGTCCTTGACTCTTTTTAGCCAAAGAAATTCTGAATCTCCAACAAAAAAAAAATTAATGATTTTAACAATTATTACATATTGGTGTATTTGATTTTTAATAAATTAGAGTAAACATTTATTTTTATAAAAAACTTATTTTTCACTTTTGCTATTATAAATATAGAGAAAGCATTTTCCAAGGGGTTGAGCTCAATTAATTACAGTTTGGGTTTTCATTATAGAGACCAGAATTCATAAAGAACTGATATATGTAAACAATCTCTAATATAATATAGAGAATACATTAATTTGTCAACATCATCCAAGAGTTAAATTTATATATTTATATTTAAAAAACATAATCAAAAATATATATTCATCTTTATAAATTGAACCTCATAACTTTAATTTTTCTTAGCTTTAAATCTATAATTTTAAATTATTCTTTTGTTTCATAATTTGCAAGCATCAATTATCTTTACATATAATAATTGAACAAAGAAGATAGATGACAAGGCTTTATGAGAAAAAAGATGACACCTTATCGAGTCTTCTGTTAAAGTCACTTTTTAAATACCATTGGACAAGTTACTATGACCATAGAGATTCTTTAAAACTTGTGAATGAAGGCTCGTCTGTTGTTTGGAAACTGTTTTCTACAAATTTGAAATCAAGTTTACTCAATCGTAATCTTATGAAAAGAATTATTCGATAGTATATGAAATTGAAAAACTCGATAGTAAATAGAACAGAAGTAGTATCTAGTATCTATCCGTCCATTACGACCTTGGAAAGTGATGTTTATAGTCGATATAACAAAAAGTGCTGCTGGTGTAATTGTTAATGGTTTACATGAACTTTGAAGATTACTTTCTACTAATCTACGTCGATAGTTTGTTTTGCAGACAGTTTCAATACTTCGATATTCTATTATAATACTACACAATTGTAATACAAGCATATTTTGTATTTTGAAACAGTTTTACTAAATTTTCATAATTTCAATTATATGATCCTCGTATATTTTTTATCGCAATTGTGATTGATGTGATCTTACAGATCTAACCTAATATTCTCAGTTCGTAATTTAGTTTCATGAAAAAGAAAACCCTAATTGCTAACTGCAGGCGCGATCAAAATTCTAGAGTTTGCTTAAAAGGAACTCCGTTATGTGAATTCACCCTTGCATTTCTCACTACAAATAAGTAAGAGGAATATGTATATCTGACGCCAGTGTTTGCCAAAATCCTTTATAACTCTGTCATAGAGAATTTTTTGTGCAGGTGAAATCCCTACCACTCTACCAGCCATGGAAAAAACTCAACCCAATGCCTCCCAACAAATTTACCATTTTATCTGTCAACCCTCACCTCCCAAAAGGAGATACAACGTTTTCATCAATCACCGCGGAGCCGACGTAAAAGAAACCCTAGCGAGTCTCATTTATCACAATCTCCAAAATAAGGGTTGCAATGCTTTCTTAGACAAGAAGTGCATTCAAGTGGGAAAGAGAATACCCAAATCGATAAAGGAGGCGATCCGTACATCTTCTGTGCACGTAGCTATTTTCTCTGCCAACTATGCAGACTCTACATGGTGTTTGAAGGAACTCTACCTTATGCTCAAAAGCGGGGCACCAATAGTTCCTGTTTTCTGCGGAGTTCAGCCTTCTGAGCTTCGTATGAAAGATGAAGACGGAGAATATGCTCGAGCTTTCCTGGTGCACAAGGACACTGGAAAAATCAAGCCTCAAAAGCTTGAGAAATGGAAGAAGGCTCTGCGTAAGGTTTCACGTGTACAGGGCTATATTTTCAAGGGGTAATTTTCAATCCAAACTCAGTACTGTTGACTAATATGACCCGTGACATTTCTGGCCTTTTGTTTACTGCTTTTGGAGATGTCTTTCTTGTGTATTTAAAGCAACTTGCCTCCTATAGTTATTAACTATTATGTTGTGTCTGTCAGGGACCAAGGAGATTTGCTGGAGCAAATTGCAACAACTGTAATTGAATACATTAGCGCTGCCAAACGTCTCAAACGTTAGCTTCAATGTTCCCTTGAAGAGGATCCGTGATATTACGCAGAATCTCATGCGTTTAAGATAATTGGAAGCGTGTTAAAATAATACCCAGATGTTATAGTGGTATATGGGTTATGTGCAAAGTCGCATGTGGATCGTAAGCCATGAGAGGTTTGGCTTTGTTGATATTCAGTGTTCATATATTTTCTT
>JAGRRI010045829.1:0-12014 GCA_018584345.1 Thuja plicata
CCAGCCAATACTGAGCATCAAGAACAGCGTTTCGGAAGGAGTAGAGAGAAACAATAGAAGCTTCAAGCATCGAAGGGTTTGCATTCATTTGTCTTCCTTTTTGTTGTTTGTACATTTTATTGCTTACATATCTGTTATTCGTTTAGTAGTTATTACGTACTTGATTTGCATTCACTTGTGAACCTTGGCTACTAACCCCTGCCCTTGGAAAGCTGTGGGAAATCGGAGAGAAAGGCGTACACTTAGAATAGCTTGTTATGAGATTACAACTCATTATCAGTGAACGGTTGACCGATTCGGCGATGTGGAAGCTCAGAATGGCTTGTTATGAGATTACAACTCATTATCAGCGAATGGTTGACTGATTCGATGATGTGGAAGCTCAGAATGGCTTGTTATGAGATTACAACTTATTATCAGCGAACAGTTGACCAATTCGGCGATGTGGAAGCTAAGAACAGCTTGCTATGAGATTACAGCTCATTATCATCGAATGGTTGACCGATTAAGCGATGTGGAAGCTCAGAACAGCTTATTATGAGATTACAGCTCATTATTAATGTACGATTGACCGATTCGGCCATGTGGAACCTCAAAATGGCTTGTTATGAGATTACAACTCATTATCAGTGAACGGTTGACTGATTCGGCGATGTGGAACCTCAGAATGGCTTGTTATGAGATTATAGCTCATTATCAGTGAACGGTTGACCAATTCGGCAATATGGAACCTTAGAACAGCTTGTTATGAGATTACAACTCATTATCAGTGAATGGTTGACCGATTTGGTGATGTGGAACCTCAGAATGGCTTGTTATGAGATTACAACTCATTATCAGCAAACGATTGATTGATTCGGCGATGTGGAACCTTAGAATAGCTTGTTATGAGATTACAGCTCATTATCAGTGAACGGTTGACCGATTCAGTGATGTGGAACTTCAGAATGACTTATTATGAGATAACAACTCATTATCAGTGAACGATTGCCCGATTCATTGATGTGGAAGCTCAAAATGGCTTGTTATGAGATTACAACTTATTATCAACAAATAGTTGACCGATTCAGTGATGTGGAACCTCAGAATGGTTTTTAATGAAATTACAGCTCATTATCAGTGAATGATTGACCGATTCGGCGATGTGGAAGCTTAGAACCACTTGTTATGAGATTACAACTCATTATCAGTGAACGGTTGACCGATTCGGCGATGTGGAAGCTCAGAATGGCTTGTTATGAGATTACAGCTCATTATCAATGTACGGTTGACTAATTCGGTGATGTGGAGCCTTAGAATGACTTGTTATGAGATTAAAACTCATTATCAGTAAATGATTGACCGATTTGACGATGTGGAAGCTCAGAACAACTTGTTATGAGATTACAACTCATTATCAGTGAACGGTTGACCGATTCGGCGATGTGGAACCTCAAAATAGCTTGTTATGAGATAACAACTCATTATCAGTGAACGGTTGACCAATTTGGCGATGTGCAACCTTAGAATGGATTGTTATAAGATTACAGCTCATTATTAATGTACGGTTGACCGATTCAGCGATGTGAAACCTTAGAATAGCTTGTTATGAGATTACAACTCATTATCAGTGAACCATTGACTGATTCGGCGATGTGGAAGCTCAGAATAGCTTGTTATGAGATTACAACTCATTATGAGTGAACGGTTGACCAATTCGGCGATGTGGAACCTCAGAATGGCTTGTTATGAGATTACAACTCATTATCAATGAATGATTGATTGATTCGGCGATGTGGAAGCTCAGAACAGCTTGTTATGAGATTACAGCTCATTATCATCGTATGGTTGACCGATTCGGCAATGTGGAACCTCAGAATGGCTTGTTATGAGATTACAACTCATTATCAGTGAATGGTTGACCGATTTGGCGATGTGGAACCTCAGAATGGCTTGTTATTAGATTATAGCTCATTATCAATGTATGGTTGACCGATTCAGCGATGTGGAACCACATAACAGCTTGTTATGAGATTAAAACTTATCAGCGAATGATTGACCGATTCGGCAATGTGGAAACTTAGAATAGCTTGTTATGAGATTACAGCTCATTATTAGTGAACGGTTGACCGATTCGGTGATGTGAAACCTCAGAATGGCTTGTTATGAGATTACAACTCATTATCAGTGAACAGTTGACCGATTCGGTGATGTGGAACCTCAGAACGGCTTGTTATGAGATTAAAACTCATTATCAGGGAACGATTGACCGATTCAGCGATGTAGAACCTCAGAACAACTTTTTATGAGATTACAGCTCATTATTAATGAACGGTTGACCGATTCGGTGATGTGGAACCTTAGAATGGCTGTTATGAGATTACAAGTCATTATCACGGAACGATTGACCAATTTGGTGATGCGGAAGCTCAGAATGGCTTGTTATGAGATTACAACTCATTATCAGCAAATGGTTGACCGATTCAGCAATGTGGAACCTCAAAATGGATTGTTATGAGATTACAACTCATTATCAGCGAATGATTGACCGATTCAGCGATGTGAAATCTCAGAACAGCTTGTTATGAGATTACAGCTCATTATCAATATACGGTTGACCGATTCAGTGATGTGGAACCTCCAAATGGCTTGTTATGAGATTACAACTTATTATTAGTGAACGGTTGACCGATTTTGTGATGTTGAACCTTAGAATGGGTTGTTATGAGATTACAGCTCATTATCAGCGAATGGTTGACCGATTTGATGATATGGAACCTCAGAATGGCTTGCTATGAGATTACAACTCATTATCAGCGAACAGTTGACCAATTTGGTGATGTGGAACTTCAGAACGGCTTGTTATGAGATTACAACTCATTATCAGCGAACGATTGACCGATTTGGTGATGTGGAACCTCAGAAAAGCTTGCTATAAGATTATAGCTCATTATTAGTGAACGGTTGACCGATTCAGTGATGTAGAACCTCAGAATGGCTTATTATGTGATTACAACTCATTATGACTGAATGATTGCCCGATTTAGTGATGTGGAAGCTCAAAATAGATTATTATGAGATTACAACTCATTATCAGTGAACGGTTGACCGATTCAGTGATGTGGAACCTCAGAATGGCTTGTTATGAGATTGCAGATCATTATCAGTGAATGATTGAATGATTTGGTGATGTGGAAGCTCAGAATAGCTTGTTATGAGATTACAACTCATTATCAGCGAACTGCTGATCGATTTGGTGATGTGGAAGCTCAGAATGGCTTGTTATGAGATTACAGCTCATTATCAATGTACAGTTGACTGATTCGGCGATGTGGAACCTAGAATGACTTGTTATGAGATTACAACTCATTATCAGCAAATGATTGACCGATTCGATGATGTGGAAGCTCAGAACAGCTTGTTATGAGATTACAGCTCATTATCAGTGAACGGTTGACCGATTTGGCGATTTGAAACCTTACAATAGCTTGTTATGAGATTACAACTCATTATTAGTGAACGGTTGACCAATTCGGCAATGTGGAACCTTAGAATGGCTTACTATGAGATTACAGCTCATTATCAATGTACGGTTGACTGATTCGGCGATGTGGAACCTTAGAATGGCTTGTTATGAGATTATAACTCATTATCAGTGAACCATTGACCGATTTGGTGATGTGGAAGCTCAGAATAGCTTGTTATGAGATTACAACTCATTATCAGCGAATGATTGACTGATACAGTGATGCCTTAGAATGGCTTATTATGAGATTAAAACTCATTATCAGTGAATGATTGATCAATTCAACGATGTGGAAGCTCAGAATAGCTTGTTGTGAGATTACAGCTTATTATCATCGTATGGTTGATCAATTCGGCAATGTGGAACCTCAGAATGGCTTGTTATGAGATTACAACTCATTATCAGTGAACGGTTGACCGATTTGGCGATGTGGAACTTTAGAATGGCTTGTTATGAGATTACAGCTCATTATCAATGTACGATTGATCGATTCAGTGATGTCGAACCTCAGAATAGCTTGTTATGGGATTAAAACTCATTATCAACGAATGATTGACCGCTTCGGCAATGTGGAAGCTTAGAATAGCTTGTTATGAGATTACAGCTCATTATCAGCGAACGGTTGACCGATTCGGCGATGTGGAACCTCAGAATGGCTTGTTATGAGATTACAACTCATTGTCAACGAATGGTTGACTGATTCGGTAATGTCGAACCTTAGAATGGCTTGTTATGAGATTACAACTCATTATCAGCGAATGATTGATCGATTCAGCGATGTAGAACCTTAGAATAGCTTGTTATGAGATTACAGCTCATTATCAGTGAATGGTTGACCGATTCGGTGATGTGGAACCTCAGAATGGCTTGTTATGAGATTACAACTCATTATCAGTGAACGATTGACTGATTTGGCGATGTGGAAGCTCAGAATGGCTTGTTATGAGATTACAGCTTATTATCAGTGAACGATTAACCAATTCGGTGATGTTAAAGCTTAGAATAGCTTGTTATGAGATTACAGCTCATTATCAGTGAACGGGTGACCAATTCGGCGATGTGGAAGCTCAGAATGGCTTGTTATGAGATTACAACTCATTATCAGTAAATGGTTGACCAATTTAGCGATGTGGAAGCTTAGAATGGGTTGTTATGAGATTACAACTCATTATCAATGTATAGTTGACTGATTCAGTGATGCGAAACCTCAGAATGGCTTGTTATGAGATTACAACTCATTATCAGCGAATGATTGATCGATTTGGCGATATGGAAGCTCAGAATGGCTTATTATGAAATTAAAACTCATTATCAGTGAATGGTTGACTGATTCCATGATGTGGAACCTTGGAAAGGCTTGTTATGAGATTACAGCTCATTATTAGTGAACGATTGACCGATTCAGCAATGTGGAAGCTTAGAATAGCTTATTATGAGATTACAGCTCATTATCAGCGAATGATTGATTGATTCAGCGATGTGAAAGGTCAGAATGGCTTGTTATGAGATTACAACTTATTATCAAGGAACGGTTGACCAATTCGACGATGTGGAACCTCAGAACGGCTTGTTATGAGATTACAACTCATTATCAGCGAACGATTGATCGATTCAGCAATGTGGAACCTTAGAACAGCTTGTTATGAGATTATAGCTCATTAGCAGTGAATGGTTGACCGATTCGGTGATGTGGAACCTCAGAATGGCTTGTTATGAGATTACAACTCATTATCAGTGAATGGTTCACCGATTTGGTGATGTGGAACCTCAGAACGGCTTGTTATGAGATTACAACTCATTATCAGTGAACGGTTGATCGATTCAGTGATGTGGAAGCTCAGAACAGGTTGTTATAAGATTAACACTCATTATCAGTGAACGATTAACTGATTCGGCGATGTGGAACCTCAGAATGACTTATTATGAGATTGCAGCTCATTATCAATGAACGGTTGACAGATTCGGTGATGTGGAACCTTAGAAAAGCTTGTTATGTGATTACAGCTCATTATCAATGTACGGTTGACCAATTCAGCGATATGTAAGCTTAGAATAGCTTGTTATGAGATTACAACTCATTATCAATGAACGGTTGACTGATTGAGCAATGTGGAACCTCAGAATGGCTTGTTATGAGATTGTAGCTCATTATCAATGTACGGTTGACCAATTCGGTGATGTGGAACCTCAGAATGGCTTGTTATGAGATTACAACTCATTATCAGTGAATGATTGATCGATTTGGCAATGTGGAAGCTCAAAATGGCTTGTTATGAGGTTACAACTCATTATAAGCGAATGGTTGACCGATTCGGCGATGTAGAGCCTCAAAATAGCTTGTTATGAGATTACAACTCATTATCAATGAACGATTGACATATTTGGCAATGTCGAACCTCAGAATGGCTTGTTATGAGATTACAACTCATTATCAGTGAACAATTGACTGATTTAGTGATGTGGAAGTTCAAAATAGCTTGTTATCATATTACAACTCATTATCAGTGAATGGTTGACCGATTCGGTGATGTGGAAGCTCAGAACGGCTGGTTATGAGATTACAACTCATTATCAGTGAACGGTTGACCGATTTGGTGATGTGGAAGCTTAGAATGGCTGGTTATGAGAAACTCATTATCAGTGAACGGTTGACCGATTTGGTGATGTGGAAGCTTAGAATGGCTTGTTATGAGATTACAACTCATTATCAGTGAACGGTTGACCGATTCGGCGATGTGGAAGCTTAAAATAGCTTGTTATGAGATTATAGCTCATTATTAGCAAATGGTTGACTGATTCAGTGATGTGGAACCTCAGAACGGCTTATTAGGAGATTACAACTCATTATCAGCAAACAATTGACCGATTTAGTGATGTGGAACCTCAGAATGGCTTGTTATAAGATTACAACTCATTATCAATGAACGGTTGATCAATTCAGTGATGTGGAACCTCTGAATGACTTTTTATGAGATTGCAGCTCATTATCAATGAACGGTTAACGGATTCGGCGATGTGGAACCTTAGAATAGCTTGTTATGAGATTATAGCTCAGTATCAATGTACAGTTGACCAATTTGGTGATGTGGAAGCTCAGAATAGCTTGTTATGAGATTACAACTCATTATCAATGAACGGTTGACCGATTCAGCGATGTGGAACCTCAGAATGGCTTGTTATGAGATTGCAGCTCATTATCAATGAATGGTTGACCGATTCGGTGATGTGGAACCTCAGAATGGCTTGTTATGAGATTACAGCTCATTATCAGTGTACGGTTGACCGATTCGGCGATGTGGAACCTCAGAATGGCTTGTTATGAGATTACAACTCATTATCAGTGAACGATTGACCGATTCGACAATGTGGAAGCTCAAAATGACTTGTTATGAGATTATAGCTCATTATCAGCGAACGATTGACTGATTCAACGATGTGGAACCTCAAAATAGTTTGTTATGAGATTACAACTCATTATTAGTCAATGATTGACCGATTCGGTGATGTGGAACCAATGAATGGCTTGTTATGAGATTACAACTCATTATCAGTGAACAATTGACCGATTCAGCGATGTGGAAGCTCAAAATAGCTTATTATCAGATTACAACTCATTATCAGTGAACGGTTGACCGATTCGATGATGTGGAAGCTCAGAATGGCTAGTTATGAGATTACAACACATTATCAATGAACGGTTGACCGATTCGGCGATGTGGAAGCTCATAATGGCTTGTTATGAGATTACATCTCATTATCAGTGAACGGTTGATCGATTCGACGATGTGGAAGCTTACAACAGCTTGTTATGAGATTATAGCTCATTATCAGTGAACGATTGACCGATTCAGTGGTGTGGAAGCTTAGAATAGCTTGTTATGAGATTACAGCTCATTACCAATGTATGGTTGATCGATTCGGCGATGTGGAACCTCAGAATGGCTTGTTATGAGATTACAACTCATTATCAGTGAACGGTTGACTGATTCGATTATGTGGAACCTCAGAATGGCTTGTTATGAGATTATAGCTCATTATCAATGTACGGTTGACTGATTCAGTGATGTCAAACCTCAAAAGAGCTTATTATGAGATTACAACTCATTATCAGCGAACGGTTCACTGATTTTGTGAGGTGGAAGCTCAGAACAGCTTGTTATGAGATTATAGCTCATTATCAGTGAACGGTTGACCGATTCGGCGATGTGGAACCTCAGAATAGCTTGTTATGAGATTAAAAATCATTATCAGTGAACGGTTGACTGATTCAGTGATGTGGAACCTCAGAATGGCTTGTTATGAGATTACAACTCATTATCAGCGAATGATTGACCGATTCAGCAATGTGGAACCTCAGAACAGCTTGTTATAAGATTACAGCTCATTATCAGTGAACAGTTGACCAATTCGGTGATGTGGAACCTTAGAATGGCTTGTTATGAGATTACAACTCATTATTAGTGAACGATTGACCGATTCAGTGATGTGAAAGCTCAGAATAGCTTGTTATGAGATTAAAACTCATTATCAGCGAACGGTTGACCGATTCGGTGATGTGGAATCTCAGAACGGCTTGTTATGAGATTACAGCTCATTAGTAGCGAATGATTGAGTGATTCGGCGATGTTTAAGCTTAGAATAGCTTGTTATGAGATTACAGCTCATTATCAGCAAATGATTGACTGATTTGGCAATGTGGAAGCTCAGAACGGCTTGTTATGAGATTACAACTCATTATGAGTGAACAGTTGACCAATTCAGTGATGTGGAACCTCAGAATGGCTTGTTATGAGATTACAACTTATTATCAGCGAACGGTTGACCGATTCGGTGATGTGGAACTTTAGAATGGCTTGTTATGAGATTACAACTCATTATCAGTGAATGATTGACCGATTTGGCGATGTAGAACCTCAGAATAACTTGTTATGAGATTACAACTCATTATCAGTGAATGGTTGACCGATTCGATGATGTGGAACCTCAGAATGGCTTGTTATGAGATTACAACTCATTATCAGCGAATGATTTTTACCGATTCAGTGATGTGGAAGCTCAGAATGGCTTGTTATGAGATTATAACTCATTATCAGCAAATGATTGACCGATTTGATGATGTGAAACCTCAGAACGGCTTGTTATGAGATTACAGCTCATTATCAGCAAACGATTGACCGATTCAGCAATGTGGAAGCTTAGAACAACTTGTTATGAGATTACAGCTCATTATCAGTGAATGATTAACCAATTCAACGATGTGGAAGCTCAGAATGACTTGTTATGAGGATATGACTCATTATCAGCGAACGGTTGACCGATTCGGTGACGTGGAACCTCAGAATGGCTTGTTATGAGATTACAAGTCATTATCAGCAAATGATTGACCAATTCGGCAGTGTGGAAGCTCAAAATAGCTTGTTATGAGATTACAGCTCATTATCAGTGAATGGTTGACTGATTCGGTAATGTGGAACCTTACAATAGCTTGTTATGAGATTACAACTCATTATCAGTGAACGGTTGACCGATTCGGCGATGTGGAACCTTAGAATGGCTTATTATGAGATTGCAACTTATTATCAGTGAACAATTGACCGATTCGGTGATGTGGAAGCTCAGAATATCTTGTTATGAGATTACAACTCATTATCAGTGAACGGTTGACCGATTAGGTGATGTGGAACCTTAGAATGGCTTGTTATGAGATTACAACTCATTATCAGCGTACGATTGACTGATTTGGTGATGTAGAAGCTCAGAACGGCTTGTTATGAGATTACCACTCATTATCAGTGAACGGTTGACTGATTTTGTGATGTGGAACCTCAAAATGGCTTGTTATGAGATTACAACTCATTATTAGTGAACAATTGACCGATTCGATGATGTAGAAGTTCAAAATGGCTTGTTATGAAATTACAACTCATTATCAGTGATGGGTTGACTGATTCGGTGAATTGGAAGCTCAGAACAGCTTGTTATGAGATTACAGCTCATTATTAGAGAATGATTGACTGATTCAGCGATGTGGAAGCTCAGGATGGCTTCTTATGAGATTATAACTCATTATCAGTGAATGGTTGACTAATTCGGTGATGTGGAACTTCTAAATGGCTTGTTGTGAGATTACAACTCATTATCAATGAACAATTGACTGATTCAGTGATGTGGAAGCTCAGAATAGCTTGTTACGAGATTACAGCTCATTATTAGTGAACAGTTGACCGATTCGGTGATGTGGAACCTCAGAATGGCTTGTTATGAGATTACAACTTATTAACAGTGTAGTTGACCGATTCAGTGATGTGGAACCTTAGAATGGCTTGTTATGAGATTACAACTCATTATCAGCCAACAGTTGACTAATTCGGCGATGTGGAAGCTTAGAACAGCTTGTTATGAGATAACAACTCATTATCAGTGAACCGTTTACCGATTTGGCGATGTGGAACCTCAGAATGACTTTTTATGAGATTACAGCTCATTATCGATGTATGGTTGACCGATTCGACGATGTGGAACCTCAGAACGACTTGTTATGAGATTACAACTCCTTATCAATGTACGGTTGACCGATTTAGTTATGTGGAAGCTCAGAACAGGTTTTTATGAGATTACAACTCATTATCAATGAATAGTTGACCGATTCGGTGATGTGGAACCTCAAAATGGCTTGTTATGAGATTGTAGCTTATTATCAATGAACGGTTGACTGATTCGGCGATGTTGAACCTTAGAACGGCTTGTTATGAGATTACAACTCATTTTCAGTTAACGATTGATGGATTTGGTGATGTGAAACCTCAGAATGGCTTGTTATCAGATTACCACTCATTATCAGCAAACGATTGATTGATTCGGCGATGTGGAACCTCAGAATAGCTTGTTATGAGATTATAGCTCATTATCAGTGAACGATTGACCGATTCAGCAATGTGGAAGCTTAGAATAGCTTATTATGAGATTACAGCTCATTATCAGCGAATGATTGACCGATTCGGTGATGTGGAAGGTCAGAATGGCTTGTTATGAGATTACAACTTATTATTAACGAATGGTTGACCAATTCAATGATGTGGAACCTCAGAACGGCTTGTTATGAGATTACAACTCATTATCAGCGAACGATTGACCGATTCGGCAATGTGGAACCTCAGAACAGCTTGTTATGATATTATAGCTCATTATCAGTGAATGGTTGACCGATTCGGCGATGTGGAACCTCAGAATGGCTTGTTATGAGATTACAACTCATTATCAGCGAATGGTTGACCGATTCGGTGATGTGGAACCTCAGAACGGCTTGTTATGAGATTACAACTCATTATCAGTCAACGGTTGATCGATTCAACGATGTGGAAGCTCAGAACAGCTTGTTATAAGATTAACACTCATTATCAGTGAACGATTGACTGATTCGGCGATGTGGAACCTCAGAATGACTTATTATGAGATTGTAGCTCATTATCAATGAACGGTTGACCGATTCGGTGATGTGGAACCTTAAAAAAGCTTGTTATGTGATTACAGCTCATTATCAATGTATGGTTGACCGATTCGGTGATGTGTAAGCTCAGAATAGCTTGTTATGAGATTACAACTCATTATCAATGAATGGTTGACTGATTGGGCAATGTGGAACCTCAGAATGGCTTGTTATGAGATTGTAGCTCATTATCAATGTACGGTTGACCAATTCGGTGATGTGGAACCTCATAATGGCTTGTTATGAGATTACAACTCATTATCAGCGAATGATTGATCGATTTGGCAATGTGGAAGCTCAAAATGGCTTGTTATGAGGTTACAACTCATTATAAGCAAATGGCTGACTGATTCAGCGATGTGGAGCCTCAAAACAGCTTGTTATGAGATTACAACTCATTATCAATGAACGACTGACATATTTGGCAATGTCCAACCTCAGAATGGCTTGTTATGAGATTATAACTCATTATCAGTGAACAATTGACCGATTTAGTGATGTGGAAGTTCAAAATAGCTTGTTATCATATTACAACTCATTATCAGCGAACGGTTGACCGATTCGGTGATGTGGAAGCTCAGAACGGCTGGTTATGAGATTACAACTCATTATCAGTGAACGGTTGACCGATTTGGTGATGTGGAAGCTTAGAACAGCTGGTTATGAGATTACAACTCATTATCAGTGAACGGTTGACCAATTTGGTGATGTGGAAGCTTAGAATGGCTTGTTATGAGATTACAACTGATTATCAGTGAACGGTTGACCGATTCGGCGATGTGGAAGCTCAAAATAGCTTGTTATGAGATTATAGCTCGTTATTAGCAAACGGTTGATTGATTCAATGATGTGTAACCTCAGAACGACTTGTTATGAGATTACAACTCATTATCAACGAACAATTGACCGATTCAGTGATGTGGAACCTCAGAATGGCTTGTTATGAGATTACAACTCATTATCAATGAACGGTTGATCGATTCAGTGATGTGGAACCTCTGAATGACTTGTTATGAGATTACA
>JAGRRI010045838.1:0-11966 GCA_018584345.1 Thuja plicata
TTAAGTGACTAAAGGACGAAAGTGCTTTTTTATCCCACATTGCCTACTCGGATGTTTTGGCTCTCACTTCGAGGTGATAAAAGGAAGGCAATCTTCCTTGGGAAAGTACAATGAGAAAATATAAAAAAGCTTATATAACTGGTTGCTTTAATGTGACTGAGTATTTCTGAGGACGTAGCCCTTGGGAAGAATTCTGAGAAAACTGGACGTAGCCCCAGCATTTTCTCACTTGGGTGGAATTACTACAGATTTCACAAGTGGACTTCAAGTAAGTTAAGTTGTATGGTTTAAAAACTCCAGCTGATAATTTTCGAAACTAGGCAAAGAATCTGCATGTTCCAGTTTGCAGATTGAATAAAGTACTAAGGGAATAACAGAAGAAAGTCTCCAGCAAATGAAATCGAACCTCAATGGTCAAGGAGTTGCTTCATTGTTTCAGACGGTTTCATGAAAAACATGGCACTTTGGAATAAGTATTGAAGAGTTAGGAAACGATACACTGGCCCAGCTATTGTAAGGAAAACGCCTCTCATTCTCCCACAGTCAGCTAGCTGCGTATGGAATGACAGATTGCCTTGTATGCCAGCAGCGCCATTTGCAATAGAAGTGGATTCTCCACCCTCACACAGCTAATACGGGAAAGAGGCATGTCAATGCGGAAGTCTGCAGTATATTAGACATCGCTGTAGGGTGTACCGAGAGAGGAGGAAATCGCGTGAGTGTGGAAAGAGTGGTGCGGGTAGTGACAGACAGCCCAACAGCATCACCCGCGGGCAAAGACATAGGGTGACCTCACGCCACAGTCTGTAACAGGTGTATTGCAGCCGCACAGTGATCAGTTGGAGGTGACGGACAGACTGGAATATCTACGCCGACTGTTGCAGTGTATACTCGACCAGCATATCATTTAATACGCAGCATCAGGTAGCAGTGTATACCGCAGACACCCAACCCGCACAGGAACTACAGGTAGACAGCGTGGAGTGGTCTATGCTCCCAGGCATGGTAAAATCCTTCAAGGTGTAAGTTGGCCACCAACAATATAAGGTGCACAAACCCAGTTTAGTTTCTCTTCCTCTAATCATTTGCATTTGTAATCAGTATGGGAAGAAAAGTTGTTATTCAGTTTTGACTAGACTGTCACTATACTGGTTATATTATATTCATGGTTGCTCTATACTCATGATTGTAAACAAATCTAGTTGAAGTTCCTAAATCAATATAGATTCATCAGTAGCCTTGCATGTTGTTTTATGGATAATTTATCTTGCATTACACATTGAGAATAGAAAACAAATCAATCGCAGTCATACCATTCGTGACATCAAACAAGAAATTCTCCAAATACACAATTTACTGCAGACAAACAACAACTACAGCCAGATAGGGATCTTACAGCAATTGATATCTTGAGTAAAATCTTACTCGGTTTTAATTGCAATTATTTCACAAAGAAGATGCAATTAGGTAATTGTCCCGGCTTTCCGAGTTAGCTAAAAAGAAGACATTACAAAGTGAGTGAAAGGAGGAACCATTGCTACCCTTTTCGGCAACCCTAGATTTAGCTCCTTCAAAGTTTGTGGAGTTTTGCAAGGGCAGTGAGTGACTAATTTCGTGCATAATATAGCAACCCATAACTTCAAATATTCAACACTATGCTCCATGGAGATGCATCCCCTACCAAATTTCCCCCACACCCATCCCAGGGACGGTACGGGGACGCGAGGACGGGAATTTTTCATCCCCAAATCTGTTTAATTTTTTCAAAAATAGGGGACGTTCTGGAAATGTTTTTCCCATACCGAGAGGGGACTCAGGGAAAGAATTCCATCACGGGCCGTCCCTAGGACTGAACGTTGTCCCCGATTTTCCAATCTTAAAAAATGTCCCCCGAAACTAAAAAAGGCACATTTTTTTAATTTTTTATTGACTACGCGGGCCCCACGTGGGTGGAAAAGGCAATTAAAAAATATGAAACCCTATTTGAAGAGCTATATAGATCAAAAAGGTAAATACTTTTGCATTTATGATTTTAACCATTCTTGGCAAGAAGAAAAACAAAGAGCAGCAGCAACTAGGGAAGACAGTTTTCATTTTTGAGTTGCAAGAGGATTTGCCATAAAATCTTCTTCATTCCAGATATGTATTTCATCTTCCATTTGCTTATGGCCATTTTTTTCATTTTTCATTTGTTTTGCATTGTGAAAAATATAGGGAGGGCATTTTGAGTGAATTTTTTTTCTTCTTTTGAACTTGCAGCATTGTTTTATATTTCATAATCATGAGCAGCAGCAGTGAGAGTGATGGGAGTACTAGTAATGATAGCGTGGATGTGGAAATTCAAGAAACTCAAAAATCTCAAACTCAAAGAAAATCAAAAAGACCTAGTATTGGGGCAGCCATAGGGGGGTCTTCAACTTCAACTAATGTGAATGTAGCAGGGGCAACAACCTCTAACCCATTTGAGTGCCCTTCCGAACCCCTCAAAAAGTATGCAAAAGGTCCATTCAACCCCAAGAAACCTCTCCAATTTGCCACAAGAGTAGACAAAGATAAGAAAAAAAAATTCAGGTGTAGTAGGGAATGGAAGTGTCATTTGTGCAAAAAACATTATTATGGCAGCTATACTAGAGTTTATTGCCATCTTTTGTGGATAGGTGGTCAAGGGGTCAAAGGTTGCAAAGCTATAATACAAGTAGAATAACTTGAGGAACCTAGATTGCACATAGAGGGGGAGGCATTAAAATCAGGGACTTCAATAGAAAATGTGCAAGCTAGTATTCAAGATTTGACTCAACCTTCTAATAGGAAAGAAAGTGCCACACCTACTCCCACTTCTACCAAAGGAAAGGAAAAGAACCTTCTAATAGGGAAGAGGAGTAAAAGAAAAACCAATGTTGTTGATTTATTTAATTTGCAAGCAAAAGAAGTGGTTGAATCATCTATTGGTAGATTTCTTTTTGCTCATGCTATACCATTCCATGTGACACACTCATCCTATTTTAAACAAATGTGCAAAAATATCTATGTTGTTGGTGCCTCATTTGTACCACCCGGAGAAACAAAAATGCCCACCACCATTCTTGATAGAGAGTAGTCAAAAGTGAGCTGGAGGATATGAGACAGACATGGTTGAGGGATAGATGCTCCATCATCATGGATGGATGGACCGATATCAAACATCGACCCACTAGCACAACGGGCTCTTATATTCTTAGAGCTATAGATTCTTCAGGGAAAAGGAAGGATGCAGCCTTCCAATTTCAGATTTTGAAAGATGCTATAGAAGAGGTTGGACTTGCAAATGTTGTGCAAGTAGTCACTGATTCAGCCCGGATGTGTAAGTTAGCTGGATTGATGGTAGAAGGTGCTTATAAGCACATTTTTTCAACCCCATGTTGTCTTCATGCATTAAACAACACCTTAAAGGACATTGGAAAAATTGATTGGATAAAGATTGTGGTGTCTAAGACTAGAGATGTGCAAATATTTATTTGCAATCATCACACATTTCTTGCATTTAGGACATTTTCCAAGAAGGAATTCCTCAAGCCCGTGGATACTAGATATGCTAGCTACTTTATTTTGTTGGAGAGGATGCTTGAGGTCAAAGAGAGCCTACAATCCATGGTGGTCAATGCAGAGTGGGGTAGATGGCATGAATCAAGCACACTGGATGGAAGAAGTGTGAAGCAAAGAATCCTTGATGATAATTGGTGGTCCACAATGAGGTAAGAAACTTATAAAATTGTTATTGCTGATTTAATAAAATTATTTCTGATTTTAGCATTTTCTAATTTTATTAAGATGTAAGAATTTTAAAATTTAAGATGTTTCTAACTTGTAACTTGCTTGCATTTGTAGATACATTTGCTTCTTCATTGAGCCTATTGTGCGAGTCATTAGATATGTTGATACTGACTCTCCTAGCCTTGGAGATATTTATGAGACCTTTGATAGCATGCTTGGGCAAATCAAGCAAGTTATTCATAGCAGGGACCCTACTTTGGGATTTTATGAGGAGCATCTTAGGCTCATTGTGAGGTGACGGTGGAACATTATAAACACCCCGCTTCATATGGAAGCCTATGCTATCAATAGTAAATGGTATGCACCGAGACCTGGGAGAGTGGCTTCATCTAGGTATGAGGAGGTGAGTCAAAACTAAAATCTCAAGTTTTCAATTTAAATTTGAAATAGCAAGCTGCAAAGTAGATCTCTTATGATTATCTCTTCAATTTTCAATGTTCATTAATCATTATTTAATATATTTTTTATTTGTTCAACTCAGGTGAAGGAGGGCTTCTTCAAGGCCCTTTCAAAAATGTAGAATGGAGATGATGTTGGTAAACTTTAGGAACAGTGGCTTGACTTTGCCAATCTTCATGATCCAACCTTTAGTAGACCAGAGGCGAGGACATATAGAGCTACATTAGCTCGAAGGAACCCTATTGGATGGTGGACGTGGCATGGTAGGGATGCACCTGAGCTCAAAATTCTTCCAATTCGTCTTCTTTCATAGGTTGCGAGTTCCTCTGCAGCAAAGAGGAATTGGTCCACATATAGCTTCATCCAATCAATCAAGAGGAACAACCTTACCTCTAGACGATCGGAGAAGTTAGTAGTTATTCACAGTGCATTGCGGCTATAGGATCGACAAAGTGTTCAATATCGTCAAACTCTAGCATTATGTTGGGATGTTAATCCTAAGGATGCTATGTAAGTTGAGGAGGATGACACACCTCTAGGATTGCTTGGGGTTCCATTGGATGAGGAAGACCCTCGACCTACCAGTGACTCAGAGACCGACTTTAATGATGATTTAGATTCCTAGAGGACAGCCATATATTTGGCATATAATTTGCAGATACATTATTGATTTTGATTATTATAGATAGCCGATTATGGAGTTGAACTTCTATGTTATTGTTTATTGTTTAGTATTTTAGTTGGACTTCTCTTTATGTCATTTCATGCATGAAACTTGGAGCCTTCGGGAATTTTTCTATATGTACGTCATATTTTGACAATGAAAGTATTTGAATTGTGTTAATTTGCTATGTATTGAGCTTCTAAAATGTCTATGTTGAATGGTTTATCAATGTTATGATATGCATATATGAAATCTCTCTCTATATATAAAAATTCCCCTATTTTTTCAATAGCCATCCCCTGTTGTCCCCTAAAAATTGGCATTGAACCGTACCCGAATCGGAAACACGTCGTCGTCCCCTAAAACGTCACTATTCCCAAAACTTCGTGGAACATGTATTCAACCTTGGTGGTGAAGAGGGGTATATAGATAGAGGACTTTGAGGGTTTCAATGTTACAGTGGCAGATGATTTTAATATGGCTTGTACCCAACAAGTCCCACAACGGAATATAACGTTAGGCAATTACAATGTCGCTCGTGACTTCTACGTTGTTGACTTATGGGATGCTAATGCTCTATTTGGCATCTAGTGTCTTCACTCATTAGGGAAATATTCTCAAAACGTTTAGACAATGGAGTTCAAATTCAAAATGGACAGAAAGAAGATTGTCTTGAGAAGAATATCCAATGGTGCACCAAGGATCGTGTCAGCAAAGAGAATGGAGAGTATTTTTAGAAATAGTGATCTGGAATGGGCAGCGCAGTGTTTGGTTTCATCAAAGGCCCCTACGGCTAAGTTGCCGAATCGGATACGGGTACGAAACACTGGTACGACGAAAAAAAATTTGGGGGTTTGGGTACGTCCATATATATATATATATATATATATATCTGTGTGCAACTAAAAAACAACTTAAGTTTAAAATGTAACATACGAATACATGTGTAACAACCTACCATTTATTGTTATACATGTATAATAGTATAATATATATGTGCAGCTAAACAACAAATTAAGTTTAGAATGTCACATAACGATACATATGCTAAACTAAACAAATCTATTACAAATTTCAAATTTTGAAGCATAACATACTAATTTAAATTCAGTTTTCGATATCAAAAAGATCGAACTAGAATCTCATGATATATAGTCATTGTTTAACATAGAAATAATACTAGGAATCAGTTCACTAATCAGAACCATATGGGTCATCATCACTATCAAGATTGTCATCAACATTGACATTAGATGATTGAATCCCACTGTTACTTGCACTAAAAGTATGCTGGCTACTTGACTCCTCAATTGTTAAAGACTGTGCAGCAATAGAAAGATCCAAGTCAGTACACTCCGGTTCTACATCCCACAACTTTGCTGCCCCTTCCATGTACTCGCCGTTTTTGTGAGTAAGAAGGCGCAACTTGGAATGCACAAAAACTAAATCCTCAGCTTTGCTTGATGCCAACCGATTGCGCTTCACTGAGTGTATGAAGGAGTATGTACTCCAATTTCGTTCAGCTGAAGAACTAGCAACCTATTGAAGCAAAGGCAGATCTCATTAGAGTCTTTAAAATTTAAATTAACAATTTTCAATTTTGTAAATCAAATGACAAATAGTAATTTTTAAATGACAACCACATTTAGAGAGTGGATAAAAATCATAAACTTACATGTGATAAAACTTTGATTGCGAGAAGCTAGAGGTTTGGCAATTTGTGGCCATTGATGTACCACCAAGAGTGAGCACCCTTCTTATACTTCTCACGAAGAGCATCATGACTATGACCAATGGATGCTGCAAAATCAGCAAACTCACTTGTAACTGCATCTTCCATTTCAGTATCAGGGAAGAGTTTAGTAACAGCTTTCCTAAACCCTTCACCTACTTCTGCATCACGATATGGTGGCACCCTTTTTGGCATAGCAAGAATCTCTTCACTATAATATTTGGGAGTCAATGAGAAGGCAAGGAGATGGAGTGGGGTGGTCATTTTGTTCCATCGCTCAACACAAATTGATTGCACCTCTTTGAAGAAGGTTTCTTCAGGGTCTTGCTCTTTTGCATTTATGATGGATCTTATATTCTCAATCATGGAGTCTATTTCATCATAAACCTCTCCCAAACATGGCTTATCCATGTCAGTAAAGCAATTCATACCTAGGATGGGCTTTGTGAAACTAAGAAGGTATCCCGCACGATCCCACCAAGTGTCATCCAAAATCCTTTGCTTGACATTTGTTGCACTCTCAGTACTGGATTCCCTCCATACGATTCATGCTTGGCTAATGACCATGCCAGAAAGTGCCTCTCGAACATTCACAAGTCCTCTCAAGACAATTGTGTTTGATGCGAATCTAGTCTCAATAACCTATTTGAAAATAAAAAATAAGTAATTAAAAATAAAGAAGAATGTGTATACATAATTTTGTTGAAATAAATTACTAAAGTAAAACATAAAATTGGATTGTTTGAAATTTGAATTACCTTCAATAGCTCTAACCGCGAGAATGATCTAAAAATAGCTTGCAACAAGTGGTGGTTTGTTATGAACATTTGGATCTCTTGAGCTTCATCATACACTTCTTTAATCCAAGCTATTTTAGTACCCAACTTTTGTAGCATGAGGTTGAGTGAATGTACGGCACAAGGTGTCCAAAATATATGTGGGAATCGTGTCTCAACTAACATACCAGTTGCTCTACAGTTCTTTGCATTGTCCGTTACAACTTGAACAACATTTTGAGGACCCACTTCATTAATGCACTGTATAAGAATGTCAGCAATAAATTGAGCGTCCTTCACTTGACCCTCACAACCAACAACTTTTAAAAACATTGCCCCTTTAGGGCACACTGCAATCACATTAATTAAGGGTCTATTTTTTGCATCCTTCCACCCATCGGAAATAATAGACACCTGTTTCTTTCCATGAGGCCTTAATAGGAGCTAATGAAGTTTCTATATGTTTGACCTCCTTTGTCAATAAAGTGGTATGCACCTTCTCATAACCTAGGCCTGTGTACCCCTTTGGAGCTTCATTGATTTTTCTTACCATGTCGTGCCAATAGGGTGATCGAACAACATTGAATGATAAACTGTTTGCATAGAGGCACCTAGCAATCGCTTGGTCAGCAATATCTCTAGCATCATTACTAAATGCCCTCTCCAATGGTCCTTTTGCTCTCTTTGGAATACTAGCCTCATCTTCATTTCTCCTCAAATATGGATGGCTTTCTATTACAATATCAGGAGCAGCACTATGAGCTCATGAACCATGTGGCCTCCGTGAGCCCTTTCCTTTAATCAGTGGATGCCCCAATCTACTTTGAACCCTTGCATCTACTTCCTCTTGCTCCTTAATATATGCTGCTACTTGAGAAGCCGGTATAGGTGCACCTTTTTTTCCTGGACAAAATTTGATTCCCTTTCCAGGAATTTCACACAAATGCCCTTTCACTCGGCTTTAGGAACTTGTATATTGTGTGCCACACCTAGGACATATCCAAATACATGTCCCTCCACGTAGAACATGCTCTAACATTTGCACATGCCTCCATATTGGTGACGCTGGGTCATTAGTGAATCGAGAAGTGTCGGTTGGATTAGAACCAGTTGCCATGATAAATTTGAATAGCACCCTGCAATTTATACATAAAAG
Organism: Thuja plicata; assembly: GCA_018584345.1. Lineage (NCBI taxonomy): Eukaryota > Viridiplantae > Streptophyta > Pinopsida > Cupressales > Cupressaceae > Thuja > Thuja plicata. The sequence goes on from JAGRRI010045838.1 coordinate 8,538, forward strand.
AGTAAAGCTTTAAAAATAAATTAATCAATTAAATTTAAATAATTATTAGTTATATTTAATAAATTATTGATGCTAAATATGATATATAAATTATATATTAATATTATATATAATAAACCAATTATTAATTTATCATGATACCAATATCATATTAGAAATACTATTAGTCTATTACCGTTACTAACATTGTAAATAAAATTTTATAAACAGAACAAATTATATTATTATAAATTTATAATAAATAATATTAAAATTTAAGGGTTACAAATATAAAATTTATAATGTTAAAAACAAATCTATGGCATAGTTACGTATATTATATATAATGTTTGAAGTTTTTAATAAACAAAACAAATCCTACCTCTTCTCACCGCCTATGCAAATCATGTCGCCTTTGAAGTTCTTGTTGCCTCTCGAGTTCTCATCGCCTCTGCAAATACTGTCGCCTCTGCTAAGCCTCTGCAAATCCCGTCGCCTCTGTTAAGCCTCTGCAAATCCCGTCGATGTCGTATGCTCTGCCATCGTCGTTTGTCATCTGCTCTCCCGTCTTTGCTAGAGACAAACAACAATGCTAAAGAAAAACAACAAAACCGCGTGAGACAAAACCCAGCTGCTTAAATCTAACTTTTAGGTTTAATTTTTTGCTTTTGCAAGTCAAACCAGTCAAGAATCGACGCGGAATCTACTTGGAATCGCCACGTCACTGGTTGAATCATTTGGAATCGATCGTGTTTGGTCTAAAACGATTCAGTGGCAAATATTTCGACCCCTGTTCGTTCCCACAGGTGATTCGACTCCGGTTCAGACTCGATATGATTCATACTTGGAGTCGATGGCAGAAAGGGAGCGATTCGGCTACTTAGCCCTACAGATAACAGTGATTGGTATCACATGGATGTTCAAACAGTATTGGATAGGCATAGCTTGGTCTTCAATAAGATTCCACCAAGGAGGCCTTAAAATAGAGGATTTGAGCACATCATCAAGCTAGAGGAGAGCTCTAAGCCCCTCGTCAACGCTCCTTAACAACATCCTAAGAAACTCAAGGAGGAGATCAGAAGGTCATTAAGGAGTTACTAGATATGGGCATATTAAACCTAGACTGAGGTGATTTAGTGGTACTTGTAATTGCACTAAGTACAATACGCTATAAAATCATATATTGTTGGGGGGATCATGAATTGAATGAAATGAAGGGATCTTCCTGTAATTGTATTTGTATTCCTCTTGATTTGTGTTCTTTCCTTCTTACTTCATCAAGGAGCAGTCTTTTGTTCCACTTCAAACACCTTACAAGCATCCTAATTGGAAATTTTAAAATGAACAAATTGCTAGCAGTTAAGAGGTTGTATAAGATAGTTCACAGATTTAATGGTGAGTCAAATAATGATGCAGTTAGAAAGAATAAGTGGTTCAATAGTTATCCATCTACTACTTGTGCTTGTACGTCTCTTTTGAGTTGTAGTGCTACACAGAGCACTTGATTATACCAATGGCCATGTGGCCTATATTGTCCAAATTGTTTAGGGAAATGAATGAAATCTAAGGATGTTTGTTTGAAAATGACTAATAAGTCTCCATGCGTGCAATTTTAAAAACACAATACTTCGTCGCCAAATTTTAGCCACTAAGCGCATAGTTGAAGGATTGTAAAATTCAAAAATCAGATAAATAGTTAATCTTCAGTGTTCTCTCTAAGCTAGGAGCTATTATTCAATTTTTTTGTCTAGCTTCTATGCTAGAAGTGTGCTTTGGCAAGTGAATTTAACAAGCCTTCCTATGAGGATTTTTCTTTGTCACTCACCATCACTCGCCAAATAGCAATTTGTTTCCCCATCAAGATTCGTTTTCCCAATTGTGAGAGTTTGTTGGGATGGGGTCCAAAAATTAAGTTGAAGATGAGATTCCTCTTTTCCGCATGTTTGGGTTCTTTTGTGTGTCTTCATGTGCTTTTACCATTTTTTCAGACAATTTACTGGCAAGAGTTGTTCCCTTGGCAGATTTGAGTAAATATTATGAGAGATCCTCTACCTCCGCCATTAGATCAAAGGGAAAAAAAAGATTTTGCATGGTGGATATGAGCAAGTTGCTTTGTCAACTCCTTCCCTTCCCTTTTGTATGCTTTACTGAATTTTCTTTAAAATATTGTCATTGTCGGTATGATTTATTTAGCAATATTGACTTGTCAACACTAACTGTGACTTTGGCACTAGTCTAACCAGGACTTCATTCCTTCAGCTCTTCTATGTCCATTTTCTCTTGTCCAGAGAAAACTTTTGTCAAATGTCTATGCTTGTGGAAAATTATATATCACATTCCTGAAATCTTGTGATTCTTCACATTTTATCAGCCATGTTAGCTATAATAACCCATCTAGGTGACGCTTACCTAGATCTACGCTAGGCAGTTTCAGGCAGAATTGCAAATTCATGAATTCCTTGTTAGTCTAGAGGTTATTATATTAGCCTTGATTGCTCATTTTCTTAAGTGAGTCTACTTGCCAATATTCAACTGGTACTAGAGGGAGACGGACCCAAAGTGAAACAATGTTTGGTAGGTCTTTTGACAAGTTAAGATGGGGATCCTGTATTTCATAAGCGAATCGGATTTTATGAGAAAGCATGGCCCTCCTGGAAAACTTTCCTCCTTTTCTTTCATCTTGCATAATGGCTAGAATATATCCTTGGGCATCATGAGTTTGTCCACTACCACCATATTCCTGTTTCATTGGATCCAATCTCGCGGAATTTTAGGGCCAGAAAAGACTCCCAAAAATCTACAGATCAACACAATTCTTGAGCATCAAAAGCAGTGTACGTCGGGGACATGTCCCCCCAAAATCCCCGTCTCTGAGACGGGGACGCACCGAGGATGGGGGGACGTCGTTCCAGCGTTTCCGGTGGCACCACCCATCCATCGTCATTCTAGCGGAGATGTGGGGATGTCTTGGCGTCCCCAAAGGGCCGGTGTCCCCAAAGGGGACAGGGGAACAGCAACGCGTCCCCAAAGGGGGCAAGGGACGCACGGGCGTCCCCTGTCACAGCCAAACAAAAGTGACTTTAAAAAAAAAAACTTGTTTTGATATATGAACATTGAATATCATATCATGCTAGTTGCTACTCAATGTAATCATTTTTATGATAAGATACTCATACTTTTGATATCTATGACTATTATAAATAATTGTTTATAGAATAGAAGTTAGAACTCTTCCATTTTCTGATTCGAGTATTTAAAATTTTAATATTTATTGTTCAATGTTCCACTTTCATGTTCAATGTTCAATGCAATGTTCAAGTATTAAGTAATTCTAATTTAATATTTTACTCTTTTACTGTTTTATGTCTTATATTGTTATAAATCTTTTCATAACTAGCATTTTAAGTACCACATGTATAGTATATAGCATATACACCCCCCCCCCCCCCC
>JAGRRI010045844.1:0-14607 GCA_018584345.1 Thuja plicata
TCCAAAAACCAAGTTTGGCTTGTCGTCCATATCTATAGAGGCAGTCTTGAATAATGCTTTAACCTTATTTTATTTATCCTAGCATTTTTTAGTGTCATCTCCACATCTGCTCCATAATTACTTTTGCATTTTCTATTTATGTGTGTTGAATGCTAAATATTTATAGACTGATATGCTGAAGAATAAGAGACGGATCTCCCAAAATAAATATTATATTTATTATTATTTTTTGTTTGTTCTCTTGTCTTATTATAAGTCTAATAGAAAAGTTGGAGAATGAAATGTCATTTATGATTAAAGTAGTTTTCCCAATGCCACTTTATTAAGTTGTGGCCCTATCCAAGGTGAAACATGCATTTTGGGGTTGACAACATACTATTAGAAGTGCAACATTACACTCTCCCACCACCATTTTTAGTTACAAAAAAATTAAGTTTTGCATTTTTAAACACCTATTTAGTCATGATCATGCCATGAACACTAAACATAGTACAAATAAATCTTCAATAAGAAATCAAGATTTGAATGGGATTGTGGGAGTTTGTTTTTTTAACATTCTATATAATTAGTTTTTAGGGTTTTTTTTTAGATTTTTGAAGTGATCATCATCCTTTGGTTTGTGAATCAAGTCTAGGAGGGTGTTTTAGAGTTCTATATTAAGGCTTTGAGTTTATAAGAGTTCCAACAAAATCTCTCTCCATTTTGAGCATCTTCCAAATTCACTAGATGTTAACACTCGTGACTTATCTCTTCATTATGAGCATCTTTTGAATCGAGAGTTCCACTTTTCCACATTCTTCACGCGTGTCTCAATTCTCCCAACATAAGTTTGAAATTTCTACCATTTTCAGAAAAGAAATGGGTAATGCTAAAAAATTCAATTAAAAGTTTCCTTGTTTCTATTGGTAAGGTTTATTCAGTCTATTCAAATGATTTGAAAAGAAAAGCATTCAAGTTTCCATCTACATATAGTTATGTGCTCTCTATGTGTAACAAATTTGAAGGAATAACAAGTTATGTTGATGCAATATTTAATATAAATATGTAAATGAACCATGGCGGGACTGAACCATGCTCCATGTATTGTCATCGAGCAAAACATAAATTTGAAGTCCACCAGATTTATGCACCATGAAATATGACATCATGTGGTAACTGACAAAAAGAGTTAATGTATAACTGAGATAGAAATCAGAGGTTTTAGCTTCGACGTTGTAATTGAAAAAACCTGTCAACGACATTTTGAGAATTTGACTGAAATTTTAACCATCCCAAGCTCCGCTCTCCCAATACAGTACAAAATCGTTTCGTCTTAGCACACTTTATTTGGTCCCTAAAGGAACCTATTGACAGAACAAAATTGCCAGGAGCAAGATCTGACGAATTCTTCCAACAGGTTAACTTTCAGTTTTCACCGATCGTCATCCTAGGAAACCATGTATTGGCTGGATAGTCGAAGCTCAGCCAAGAAATCTTAGATTTATTGCCATTGCTCAGCACTACAAAATTGGCATAATCTAATATCACAACCAGAGAAGCCTTGTTCGATATGTTGACCGACTAAAGAGACACACCCTCTTTTATAATCGTGCACTAAGTTGAATGTGCAATTAAACGAGTGGAGAAGAACAAACAATTCAAAATACGAACCATTGATTTCACAAGTGAGGTCTGGAACTCTTCTTTCAGCAGTAACAATTTGATGTCCATTGGCATAGTACCGACCAAATGAGGTGTAAAGGGTACGAATAAATGAACGTTGTAGATATTTTCAATGACAGTCTTTTTTTTGAGGAAGATTGGCGATCATTGGATTGAACCTTCAGCCTCTTTGTTTCAAATAGGAAACGCCTTCGGCGCAATTAAAACTAACAATTGTACCTTAGTGTGCAATGGGAATGATGTAGAGTTATGGAAAGGTAATTTAACTATTTTTCCATTTGTTTGTCACTCCTTCTCATCCTCTCTAGATCTCCTTATATATATATATATATAAAACTCTTCCTCTCTATCTATCCCTCTCTATGTCTCCCTCTGTATCTCTCTAGATCTCTTTCTATCTTTACCTCTTGATCTATATCTAACTCTCTATATGTTTTTCCTCATCCTCCGACTTTATATTCCTCTCTCTCTCTCTCTCTCTCTCTCTCTCTCTCACATTATCACTCCATCTAGACACATCTCCCTCTCTCTATACATCTATCTCTCCATGACCCCTTTCTTATACCTTTAAGTCTGCATAAATTGGACGTTGCAAATCCAGCTCAAGGCTTATAGGCTACAAAGATGTTCAGCGAGATATTCTTAGCCATCAACACTGTTTGTCAAACAATGTATTGCCTACGTTGTCTGTCCATTTGCTATCTCTTTTTTTAAAAAGAAAAATTAGCATAGCATAAAACTTGGGTTTGGTTTACGTAAGACGATAATAATAGATGTCCTTTCAAAGCAATTAAATCTACTTTGAATGAATGTCTTTATATTTCATATTTTTCACTTGTGGACATCCTTTTTATTTTAAAGGTGGATATTAGATAGCTCATTTTTAATGATTTATTAACCTGGAAAATATATTTATAAATTCACTCGAAATCACTCCCTAAACCGCGTATTTAAGTAGAGTTGATAGTGTAAATACAAATAGACAATTGATGATGTCTTTATTACTGCATAAGATCATGTCAGAAGAGTAAAATCTGCCCTATCCATCTTTTCCCCACATGAAGTTACGAAATAATGTATAAATTTTAATTTGTTTTAATGAATTTATTAAAAAATAAAAAATAATGAAATATATATTTAAAGGTACTAATGTCTACTATAATAAAAAAAATTAACAATGAAATGGAAAATTAAAATTTTTAATAATTTAAATTAATTAAATTAATATAGTTTTCTTTTCAACTATAATAGTAATAATAATTTAATGTTATTCAAATGAATAATTTTTTTCAAATATTATTAAAGATTTGCTTAGTCAAAATGAAATTTTAAAATCCATCTTTTATCAAAATCTAGAATCAAAATTATATAATTTTTTTCTTTTAAATACCTAAATTATTGTATATAAATGAAATATTTATCTCAATTTAATTTCAATGTATTATTGAGTTTACAATTATATTTTTAATAATAAACAATAAAGTTAAGCAATATTCTTATTTCAACTATCTATAATATTTAATAAATATTTTTAAAAAAGTGTAAAATTATTTTATATATGATTGTGTAAAAATATTATAACAAAATAGAAATAAAATTCTATTTATATTTATTTTATAAATAAGTTTTTTTATATGAATATAATTATCTGTATTATTTTAAATTTAATTTTGAAACATTAATATAGAACAATAAACATAATATAAATAATTAAAAGTAAAATATGAAAAGAATGTCAAATATCTTGAGGGAAAAAGCATAGATTAAAAACTTATTTTAAATCTGTCACTTCATCTCTTCCCACCGTAAGTGGGCCCTTAAATGCACTTACCGATTCTTACAACAAAGACACTAATGGAGTGGAGGTGGTTAATTAGTCCACAATTTGGGAAAATGGTGATGTAATGATGATGTTCAACACAAAAAAATTAAATGAATTAGAACGATGAAAATGGATGATCAAAATTAATGTAATGGTCATCTCTGACATTTTAAATTGCTAAAACTATGTGAAGATCAGATGGATTGATGAATGTAAGAAAACCAAACTGTGCTATCAACGTTGTCATGGATTAAAAAGGACTATCAATTTTGAATTTTACATCGTGTAGAACTATCAATCAATCAAATTCTTGGGCTAAATCTTTGAACTGTGAGAGCTATTTTATATATGCCATATTTGATAGGTTTCCCTCTACATTCCCTCTGGCATAACAATATGATAAAATATTTATAAATGGACTTTTGTAAGGTGTGAGAGATCAAAAGAACTTCCGAAAATAAACTACGTTTTCCCTTCTCAAGAAGTAGCTCGTCAATATCAAAGTAATGTTGGGTGTGCATTTATTTGGATAGTTTGATATCAAATTTTATCGTCATTGGATTATCTCATAATGGAATTAATGATATGTTCATCTTCTGTTAAGGGAGGGCAAACTCTTTATAGTGATGCAAATTAGTTAAGTATTTTCAACTGTTTAAGTAAATGTTGAAGCCCCTCACCTTTCTGTAAGATCCCATTTGACTCCGTCACAAAGTATTAACATCATATATTATGAAACTACTGATAGATTATGCGGCACCCATAATGTGGGAATTCAAGAAAAAAGCCACAAATTCAAGGGGAAGAGAGTTTCCCAATAATTAATTCAGGGTAAGAGAGTTTGTCAAGATATGTAATAGTAAATAACAAATATGTGGATGCTTATTCTATCAACGCTCCCAATGCATCATTAGTTAAATTTGTATCCAGCCATGACATTTCTAAAAGATATTTCATAATACATCATTAGTAAAAGCGGTTTCAACAATCGGGGGGACAAAAGGCGGAAGTAGTAGAAAAGTCTCTGTGCACCGGTGGGAAATGGAGAATAAAATTTTCTTCAGTCTTTAGCATGAACTTATAGAAGGAAAGTGAAAGAAGAAGAGGGGAAATTGAGATTTGGCGGTTTGGGGTTAGGTTTCCATGGATGTTTCAGGATGAAGTGCGTCTATATTAATTGACTCATCAGACAAATCAAATCAAATCAAATCACAAAGAGAGATATAGAGATTTGAAGCATATGGAGAAAGGAAAGAGAAGCACGTGTTATGGCGACTTGGGAATTGACATAGCCAGGAACTTCTTCAAGTCAATAAAAGGCTTTGGCCCCCTTTCACCCAGTGCACAAAACACAAAGATCACAGTCATGAGTGGCGGAAACATAGACATGGTGATCGCCCAAACCATTCTAACAAACGAGCTGGTATTAATAGACATATGAAAGAACTCAGGCTAAAATTTACAATCTAATGGTGGGAAATCGTGGAGACAAAATGACTACCATTAAAGTCATCTGAAGTGTTGATCAATTTTATCCCCCTCACGCGTCAAGTTTGTTAATTGACCAGATTCGACACCACCATAAGAATGACATTTGGGCTATATTTTATGACCTGGGGCATAATGCTTTTGAACAGGTGGAGATTGTGCTACACTAGTGTGAGCCTGGAATCCCCATCACTCTGTCAAGCCTTGCTGTGATAATATTGTTATCAAAATTTCACTACCCTACCAATTTTGCTACAAAAGATGCATTTCCAATCAAGTGACTTCATTATACATTATTGAACAGCAAGACAAAATACATTGTAGAATTCTGATAAGAAGCATTTCATTTGAACTGAACAATGATAAATAATATTTTTTTTTGAGTTCATTCATTTGGAAATATGGAAACATGTATTTAAAAATTAAATGAATTGTCTCACACAAGCCGTGAGTATAACTTGCTATCTTTCATATGCATTCAAAGCATGAACAAATAGAATATGTAAAGAAGTAAGGTCGGAGGTAACCAGTCATTACCTTTTTCTTTGATTGGCTATGTGTCCCTTGATGTCACTCCTTGCCGAATTCCTATCTCTCGAGCTCCTGAATAAGCTTTCTAAATCCTGCATGAGAAAGAGAATGATATTAGATTCCAAATAATCTAAGAAATGACTGAATACCTATAACTAATTACCACTACACCTATGCTATCTATTGCTGCCCAAACCTATCAAAAGAGAGTAAGCTACACTCAATGCTAGCGTAAATGGATATTCTATTGCTAATGTGTTTGTTTCATGTGCAGGTCTGAATGCATCTCTCATGGATATGTGGATGTAAATGAGGCTCCCACAAGGTTTTGAGCCTAATATATCAGCAAGAGATGTATTAAGTTATAGAGAAGAATGTATAAGAAAGGAATTCAAATATTTTTATGAACAACAAGCCACTCAACACTATGGTAAAAGAAGAACAACAATATCTAAGTCGAAGTAGCATATGTGATGCAATGGTTATAAAATGATAAAGATGGAAGACAATGGTTCAAAGCAGCACTAATCAATAGCAAAGAACAACTAGTTTTATCTATGGAGTATTGGAGGGAGATAAAAGTAGTAGTGCTACCTTTAAAAAGTGGCATGATTATGATTGATGTAATGTATAAACTTACTGAATCATTGTAATGGATATAATAATGTTTGTGGGTGTCACGACCCCATCCTCAAACCTCATATAAACATGTGAAAAATAATGAACTAAATATATCAGTATGATCAATCAAACTATGGTGTATTATCTTAACATTTATGCATTACAAGATATGAAAATATTTCAGGTTTGCAGATCTAAAGGAGAAATAAGTGGTGTATGACAGGGTGGTTGTGATGATAACAACAAACTATGAAGATCATTGATACAAACTTATTGTTATGCAAATGCAAAGGATTTCTGGTGTATGCAGAAAGGAAGTGGTGCTATTATGCAATGCAGTGGGTCTAAGTAACTGCCAATGGAACAAAATGGAAGGAATAACTATGGTGCTATCAAACAGGGCATCAAGTACAACAATGATGGAGCAGCAATGAACAATTCAACAATGGTTTATATGAAAAAAGGGTAACTAGTTGCAGTGATGTCCAACTTCAATCTCAACTTCAGAAGATGTCATTGAGTTGTTAACAGAGCAATGCAAATGTAATGCACAAAACATTAGACTCTTCATTTATCAAAATTGCAAATGATGTAGTTATTATCTGAACAAATCAACAAGGTTCATATGTGGAATAGTGCAATCAAAGGTGTTCATTATACAAGGAATCATTGCTAGTGCAGAAAAGCATAGATAGGGTCACCATGCTCAGAAAGTGAAGGTCATGAAAATGCAAGAAATAGTAATACAAAGAAGATCAAGGAGCTGCCAATATAATAGTAAGGGTTCAGATTCACCTTTGTTGATGAAAAATATGCTGCAAATGAATAAATGCGAAGAAAGTAAAATTTAATAATAGTGCTATTTAAAAGTGAATAACAGAGAGAGTGCACTTCAACTTTCGGCCAGAGATGCATGGATACAATATTGTTTGTGGGTGTCACGGGCGCATGCTCGAACCCCACAAACATCATTTCCTTCTTAATCATGCAAGGAGATAAATCATAGTTCATGCTCGGGTCAAGCCCTTAAAGCAAAAAGATGCACACACTTTCCAGTACCTCGACATAATAAGAGAAAATAATAGCTGCAGACAGTTCGACAAGACCCAACATTTCCAGAGTAACAACAATAAGATAGTGAGACAAGCAGTGGGTCAATAAATGGTGTTGCAAGAAATGACAGTGGTGTCCTAATTGAAACAAATGTATTATTACGACTTATTTAACAACGAGAAGTTAGAAAATAACTTTGTAAAGGTTCTGCCCTAGCTCGAAAGCAATTGTAACTACAAAAAATCTTCAAATGATGCACCGGAGTTCAAACAGAGGTTAAACAAATAGTCAAAGAAAAAAAAACCCTAAGTTCAACCTAAGTTCCAAGTGATAGTGCCTTCGTTGAAGCATACATGAAGCAAGAAATAAACAGTTAATGAAGGCAAGACTGTAAATAAAGGAGCCAACAGTTAAACAATAGTTCATCTTCAAACACGGTCAATACACTTTAGTTAAAGCAACATATACAACAAGATGCTCGAGGTTCTCAACAAATACTGTGAGCATCGAGCTAAGACAACATGGAAATAAATATTTATGGTGCTAAGTAGTAGTTTGAAGATAAAAAGAGTAGTATCAGTTATCTCAAGTCAGATTTGAGATGCATGGAAGATCAGCACCGAATGATATGGAGAGCCAAAGCCCAAGCTTCAAATCAACAGAGGGGAGTCCAGATCACAAAGCTAAGTTCCAATTTGACAGCCCAAGCCTCAGTACAACAAGTAAAACCCAAAATCATCACCATGATCACAATATGTTCATCTCCATACTGATAGGGTTTCAAACCCTTCATTTTGTTAACCGACTGGTCGAGAGGTTTCCATAACCAATGCAAAGCACAAATGGAGCAAAATAAAACTTTGTAGTCTAATGTACATGAGGTAGTTAATGCCTTGAAAACTGCAGTGCTCGATAGCGTAGCCTCGGGATGCTCATCCTCCCAAGTAATCAAAACATGTGTCATTCGGGGTCGCCAGTGGAAATAACAGTTGTATGACATATTTTAAATACTTTGCATTGAGACAGATTGCTAAGGGTGGGATAAAAATGTTATTTGCCTAAGTCATGTACATGGGTATGGCATGGTATATGTCGATCTTAGGTAATGTAAATTATGGTCAAAGGATTGACATTAGTTACCCCTTTATTATGTATCCACTCAAGCATGGATAAAGGCATATATTGTGCCTAGGATTTAGGTTTTAGACCTTGTTTGGAGGAGATCATTTTGGGGTTGGTTTGAGAGGGCCACTTTGTGTATATATTTGGATTTCGTATCCATGGAGAGGGGTTCACATTTTGTTGCAGAATAGTGTTAAAGTGAATGTTGTATTCCTTGGCATATTTTTGCATCATAATATGTATCCAATTATAGATTGTGAAGAGAATAAAGCTGGTGTTTGAAACTATTGTGATTTCTAAGTGTTGTAGTTCAATCCTATCCTTCATTTCTACAATTAGTGTTTAAGTATTTAGATAGAAAAGACAGTGAATTATTGCAATTCCTTATTAGTTATTTCCATATAACCTATTTGAAGAAAATGTATGTCTGTTGATTGGTTATTATTTGTGGTTGCAACCCTTTCAATAAAAGATTGTATGTCCTAGCTTATACGTTGAATAGAGAGTTCCCTACCCCAAACTTTGTTTTCTATGTCAGATTCCAACTTACTCATTTTCTGATTAATCCGAAATCAATTTGGTGTATCAACCCCCTTATTTTTTAGTTTCATATAGTTTAAGCTATAATTTTTCCTCTTTTCCCTTAAAAGAAAGGTCAATTTTTAGGTGATAAATCAAATTCAAATGACCGGCCTAGAATCTGGAGACTCCTTCCTAATCAAAGGCACCCACAACTCTGGAAGGTTTCCATTATTTCAATGAGATGTCATTGCACCCTAATGCCTAAGTTAGGGTGACATTTCACGTACTTAACAAATACAGAGGTCTGATCCAATGGAGATAGCATAGTGGGTGTCGGCCACTATATTTAGTTGTAAAGAAGTTTTTCTATAAGCATTCATTTCCTACTCATACTTGTCAAAAATGTATATACCGATAATAAATAAACCTATAACAAGAAATTTTTAGTATTGAATTATTAAATTAAAAATAAAATTAAACTATATTATGATTTTTAATTTAATTATTAAATATAAGAAAAACATTTCCTACCCTACTTGTTGAAAATTTCTACCCCTACTTGTGACCTCTAAGATTGAGCCCCACACCATTAATCCACCATAGATACAAGGAAGAAAAAATTGTGAGAGGTAGAATGGCCGTATCATATGTTTTCAAGGAAGCCTGTCAATGCTGGTTGTTTACTGAATTTCATGATGTATTAACGGGAATACGCGTTCATATCTCCATTTAAATACGGCCCACCCTTCCCAGTTCTTGTAGCTATGGCGGCCTCTCTTACACTCATCCATCTACTATGCGCCTTCGCTCCTCTGCTCGCACTAAAAGTGGTGATGGCAAGTCTCTGTGAAAAAACCGAATAGTGCGGCCTCAATGGAATCTGTGAACTGGAAGGAGATACATCCATATGCAGTTGTGCTCCTGGATTCCACTACTTTGATGTCAAAAACACCTCCAGAGGGTGCTTTCAAGACTCTGAACAACTGAACAAGTGTAGAGCAACTGCGGAAATGATGTTGATTGGCCACTTCGACTGGTCGGGAAATGATTATGAAAACACAAACTCTATCAATGAAACAACATGCAAACATGCATGTCTCAGGGATTGCAGAGTCGTGATCTACGCCATTGTGGAAAGCGTAGGGAACTGTTGGAAGAAGTCGTTGCCAATGAGAAATAAGAAAGCGAGCGGTACCAAAACTGGCTTTGTCAAAGTATACAAAGAATCCATCCCTGAGACACGAGAGGATAAAAGAGGGATGACGCTTGCAGGTGTTGGAATAAGAATGGTCGGCTTCTGTGTGGCCGTTGTAGTGGTTGTGTTCTGCGTGTGGCATCCCAAGCTCATGTATTTGCAAGAGGTGCATACATTTTACTCAGAGGGGTTAAAGGCGTTTAGTTATCGCCAGATAGAAGCCGCCACTCAGGGCTTCAAGCAAGTGGTGGGAAGGGGGGGTTTCAGAAAGGTGTACAAGGGCGTTTTACTGGACGAAAGGCTAGTTGTCATTTTTTCCTATATGAAGAGGACAAAGCTGATTATGCCGATCAAGGGTCAGGAGCGGCTTAGAGGCGTGGACGACCATTCAAATCTTACTCACCGTTAGATTTAGCTGATCAGTTTTCCACTTTCGGGTAAGATCTAACTGTGAAAATCAACAAAGATATTTTGTCTAATTCCCAATCATGTTTTCATTTTCCAAATAGTAAATGGATAAGTGTGCTTCACTGGAGACAATAAAAATCATATCACCAACATAATGGACAGTGTACATGCATTCCGAGGCCCGGGGATTGAATCTGTGCTTTATATTGCCTATCCACCGATGCAATGAATGGATACGATGCTTGCAAATGAACAAATAAGATGCTTTCAATGGTAGTTCATAGTTTTTCGTGAACTTTGAGTCGTCGATCGGCAAAATTAGTCTGGGCTCTTTCATATAAAAACGCCTACAGCATAACTAGCAATCATACTATAGTATGCAATGGGTACAACTCAGAGGTATGGAAGCTCAATTAAATATTTGTCCCTTTGTTTGTCTCTCCCTCTCATCCTCTTTGTATCTACTTATTGATCTATCAAACTAATACGGTAATTGATATGCTAACTATTTGGTGTTGGAGATGACAATGGTGGATGCCGAATCAACGGTGGTGGAGAAGGTAGTTAGAGGGGAGACGAAGGCGGTGGAGGGTCAGTATTGAAGAATGAGTACATTTCGTAACGACCAATGCAACTTCTGCACCAACCCACTCCTCCCGTAAAAGTTTCATTGTTCATCAAGGCCGCACCTAAGCCCGTTGGGTGCCGGAATACCAAATGCTAGATATAGTAAATTCTGGAAGATGCTGCAATTTTGGAAGATACTTACCCTAAAATGATTTCTGGAATATGGGCTGGACCCATTTGGTTCACCCGAAAGATGACTAAGAAGATGCAAAAGGATTTCTAATTATTTATTTCTTAATTTCTTTGAATATATATACACACTAGTGTATATATATGTATATATATACACATGTCTGTATATATATATATACATGTGTGTATATATACACACATATGTGTATACACACATGTATGTATATACATACATGTGTATATAAGTGTGTATATATACACATATACACACGTGTATATATATACACACCTATATATATATACACACCTATATATATATATATATATATATATATATATATATATATATATACACACACACACACACATGTGTGTGTGTATATAGCAATAAAATATACCATTGTGTTTCGGAATGAAGGTTTGGAGAAGTCACAAATCTGACGAGATATTAAATTTAGTTTTATAAAAAATGGAATTAGAATCCCAAATTCCAATTCCACCTATTTGGGTGGAAGATGCATATGCCCATTTTGGGACAAAATTTGAGTTTTTTTGCATGGACACAAACATGGAAGAAACAAAACTTGGAATTAGATAATTCTAATTCTAGGCATATTCCAGCTACCAAACATGCCCTAATAAGCGGAAATTAGGAAATCTCAAATTTGATCACATGCTGGAAATAGTCAAATCATGGATTTGATATTACGGTTTTTCATTTCCGGATTATAGTTTGGACCGTTTGGTTCACCCGACAGATGACTGAGAAGATGCATAAGAAATTTTAATTGTTTGTTTCATAATTTTTTTGAATACGGTGCACACACACACACACACACACATGCACACATGTGTGTGTATACACACGATTGTATATATATACACATACACACACACACACAAACATGTGTATATATACATACATATATACACATATGTGTGTATACACACACACACACACACACACATATATACATACACACGTGTGTGTATATACATACATACATACAAGCTTTATGCTGTGTTAGAAGGAGCTTATTTCAATTCCAATTCCAATTCTAATTTTGAAATCCAATTCCTGATTTTTTTAGGAAGATTTGAATGCTCATTTTGGAGCAAAATTAGAATTAGAAAATTCCTATTCTATTTTGATGGGATCGACACAAACATCAAATTTAATAAATCCAAAATTTGTTAATTCTAATTCCACTCTAGTTCCAGTTACCATAAATTGCAGTCCTCGACAGAAGTTAAATCCCTCCAACACTGAAGAAGACCGTTTATCAGATAAAATGTAGAGGTGACTGTTGATCCAGACGCATATCGAATTGGGGATCGGAGGGCTTCATCTGACAGATTTGTGAAAAGCTCCTGAACTGCCGAAACCATTTATTGCCCATTCCTACCTCATCTAAAGCCTACTAAGTGAAAAGGTTAAACAAGTAAGGAATAACCCCAATCCCTAGATTTATCACCCCCCCTTAACCCTCCCCTACGAACTTGAGGTCACAAGGGTATCCTTCACCCAAGTACCGCATATGTCCCTGCTTCCGAAGGGGTCAAAGTTACACGTAGTTCTCCTCCCAAGGGTCTCTCAAATGACCTAGACACAGGTTCCGTTAATTTAGATTTCATTAATTACTATCTTACTCCAATAAGATTTCTTTTGATGGTTTTGAACACTTAGAGTGCTTAAAGGAAAACAGGGAATGCCAACACCATTCCCTAATTTGGCTAGCCTAAACTATAATACTTCCATCTAAGGACATTGAGCTCTTCGTCTAAACGCCACCATCTTAATTGTTCACAATCCAACATGGGTGTTCTAAAACTTCTTAGAGGATCATGTAACTTGATCACACCACCACCTTTATTATACATAATTCATCAATTGTACAAATCCCCAAAAGCCTAATTGGGTTAATGGCTACACTAAGTACAAATGTCAAAATACATTTACAATACCCAAGTAGGTAGGATTTGCTAGTCCATTCTCAAGGGATACATTAGTATTTAATGGTAGATGATAACATTTTTATAGGAAGTTCACATCTCATACTCATTAATAAGTAAATCAAATAACAAGTATTGTAATCCAGAAACCAACCCAAACAACACCCTGAGATTTGCAACATTGTTAAGAGTTATAGCATAACCCATTTCAACTACCATAAACTTAGTTTGACTAGGCTCAATGGTCTTTAAATAGTTATATAATTTTCATGGTTGTCCAAGGACATGGACGCCATGCTCTCCAGCCATCACCATCCATACTTGAACCATTACTCGTTAATAGTTTGTAGTCTTGTTTGGTTGGGTCATTAATAAATATTGTGACTTGTCATATTTCTTTTGGTTAATTATTTTGTTTTTTTTATTGTTTAATATATTTGGTAAAATAATTTCTCCAACATCTACTCTAGGAACAACTGAAAGGGATGTGACATCACTTTCTTTAGTTCACTATTCAAGGCACATCACAAATTATATAGAAGTTGTTAATTATTTTTAACTCTTTCCTAATAGTGTATTACAGATTTTACCCTCCTTTGACTCCTACAAAAGAGTGAAGGTCAAATAAATTTGGAACAAACCCAATACTTAGAGGTATACACCCTAGACCTCCCCCCTGCGAACTTGAGGTCACAAGGGTATCCTTCACCCAAGCACTGCCTACGTTCTCGCTTCCAAACGGGTCAAAGTTACACGTAGCTCTCCTCACAAGATTTCTCACCTACGCACAAGTTCGCATGATTTCACCATATTGACTTAGGGCTAGGTTAACCACTCAACTCAAATCATTTAAGCCTCTTTTCTGATCATATTTTGTTTATTAATATTTTTAGAGGAATTTTGCAAATTGTTTGTTGAATAATAAAATGATATCTACCTAAAACATTTTCAAAAAACTTCTAAACATCTCTATGTTAGAAATTGGGATTTCATTATTTATTCGAGACAATTCTATAAATATAAAGCCAAAGAAAATCGTATCCCTGTGTATAATATTTAATCCAAAATCAAAATTACTCTATTCCAATGGTAAACATAATTATTCAGTAAAGCTCAATCAAGTTGATTAATATTCAGTGCACCTCAATCAATTTTATATTGCATATTTTAAACAAAATAAAAATACTGAGAAGGGTACGTATGGACATACCAAAAGCCCAGTTGGATATCCCAAGGCCAATGAAATGTTGATACACATCTAATGAAGACAAATCCGCAAAATTTTTTTCTAGCAAAAACCTTATTGCCAGTATAGAAACATCCAAATACTCCACTTGGATGGGAGCAAAGGCAGTTGAATCTCAACCATTTAGCAATGTCAGTTGAATCTATGTTTAAATTGAATCTCAACCATGGTTGTAAGGCCAGTTGAATCTATGTTTAAATTGAATTGCAACCATGGTTGTAAGGC
>JAGRRI010045849.1:0-10248 GCA_018584345.1 Thuja plicata
AATTTATAAATTTTTGAAAAATGTAATTATGTTTTTGACATTTTGTAGGAGTTTTTTAATTATTATTTTATTTTTTCTATGACCACTAAAAACAAACATATTTTTTAATTTGGTTCATTTTATAATACTTTCAAATAAAATTGTGTTTACAAGTATTTTTAAATTTTAACATTTTGTATGATTTTTTTTTATATTTTTTTTATTTTGTAAAATAAAAAAACTTCAAAATACACAAGGCATCATTATAAACAAATCATCTCTTTTATTAATTATTTTTTTCAAAATGTTGCCTACAACCCTTCTCACTAGGGGCACCGGTAGGAAAGAGCCGGGTGGAGAAAACCTCCGGTCTAGCCCCAAAAAGAAAACTTGATAAGATTACAAATAAATGGATGAGGCATTCCTCATTACATAATGTAGATTTGAAATTATAACCAAATTAATGAGGCATTCCTCATTTACATAATGCAGTGTTAAAATATTTATAGTCTGATGAGTCTTTGACGCTCTTTCATGCCCGAACTCTCATTTTTTGTCTATGGACACTGCATACATAGAGCATACCAGTACTTTGCACTTTTGTTAGTACCACAATATCTGTAATATTTTAAAGAAAAAAAAAACATATAAATTGTAACCCCTAATGAAGTACATTCAACTCCTAACTTTTTTATGAATTTAAAAAAAAAACTTATCAATTATATTACCTTCATTGGCCTCCTTCAATTCTTACCTAAACGAACGACGCTTGTTCAGATCAAAACACGACCAATTAAATAAATTGATACACGATATATCTCTGTTAACCTCAAAATTTCTCTACAAACGTGGGTTAGAAAGCAATGTCCAGTAAGAAAATTAACCAAGAAAACACTATATACGTTAAATCATGTGACTGATAGTAGATTGAGGCTCACCTCAACCACAAACATGAAAGGAAGAAGAATTATTGTTAAAAAAAAAGTAAACCATATATATGTGCATTTCAGGCAAAGAGAAGTTATACCATATCCATACTAAATAAAAAACAAGTTACAACATCAAAATAGTCACTGACTAATTTCTAAGCTCATCTCCACATATGGTCGCAACAAAGATATGCGATTACAATACATAGAAGGCATAGTAAAAATGTAATTTCAGCATTTTCCCTAGCCTGACACGATTTGCACTCAAATCCTTCATCACAGATAAGTGGAGATGGGAAGATAGATGAAGACAGGCCGTTGTCGACCCATCTAAAGTATCCACAACCATTATTTCCCTGTGATACCCAATCTACATTACTTAATATTATTATAAAATGAATAGTATTTACATTAGAAACATAAAATATATGTGCATTAGCAACCTTTTTTCTATTTGGGCAGCACCAAAATTTTCGTCTAGGGTTGCTCTGTGTCTATGAAGTCTTCAACACACACTACCCACCACCACATTGAAAACTTGGCACGTTGACAAGAGCCATCAACCCTATATCAATAATGCACCGCACCATCTTTACTACATTTAATTACATAAACATTATAACATATAATCATAGGATCATAATAAAGTGCATAACATAAATCTTACAACATATTTGTATCAAAGTAGTTTGCAATGGCCTAGAGCAGAGTCCACATGAACTAGAAAGGAGCAGGAGGAATGTAGGTCCTCAAAAAAATGCTGATGAATGGTCTGGGTGGTACAAGGCATTGAAGCCAAATTAAGTCTAGATGAGTTCAAAGGGGAACACGAGAACTAGGGAAATGCTGCTAGGGTGATGAAATCTATGAAAAGGCTCATTGAAGTTGTGACTAGACAAGGCTACATGGTCTAAGTCAATATATTAGGCAAACTCAAGCCAAATATATTCCTAGACTAGATCCAAGAGTTGGAGAAGTATATAGAGATGGAAAACATTGATAAAGATGATCCTAAAAAGTGTAAAAAAAACAACCTTATGGAGTAGATTCAAACTTTGGGATCCTCAAAACTTTCTGAACATTTCATATTAGTAAAGCATCACCACAAGTGATTAAGATTCAACTCTCACTCCTAAAACAAAAACAGGGCAGCCAAAAGTGTGCCTAGTCCTGATATGAGACTGAAGCATTGTCACACAAATGTGAATGCTGATAATTGTTCTGTTTCAAAATGAGTATCCAATGGACTTGTATCTGATTCTAATTCTTCTTACAATTCCTCCATTGAGTCTGCTAAATTGGCACCTTCTAGAGGCCACTGTCATAGCTCACAAGGCATTCCCAAAAGAAGCAAGCACTTGGAAAAAGTGAATAAGGACTTCAATGACTCACATGAGGAAGACAGTACACAAAGCCAACTAGTTGACAGCTATGAAAAGAAGTTCAATGATGTTACGCTTCAACAAAAGAGATGAAATTTCTCTATGGTAGGTGTCTACCATGCCTCTATATTCTATTTTTTTACTCATGATCTCTCTTCTTGTTAATTGCTACTAGTAATGTCCTTTCTGGAGTACTAATTTCCATTTTTTTGCTTCCTATGATAAAAGTAAAGAGAGAAATTTAAGAAAAAACTATATATTTGTAACAATTCTAGAGGATGAGCAAGGTTAGCTATTGTTCTACTAATGCAAGCACTAGTATCAATTGTTTCTCATCAAGAAGAGAAACTCACACAATCAATTGCAAAGGACACAGAAAGAATAAGGTCTCTCTTCCAAAAAACCAAAGAATTGTATCAAATAAACACTAAATTCCATCAAATAAACACAAAATTATATCAAAATATTTTCCATCCTAACTAGGTGTGCAATGTATCAAATAATCACAAAATTGTATCAAATAAACACAGAATTGTATCAAAATATTTTCCATCCTAGCTAGGTGTGCAATGTATCAAAATGTGTATCCAATGGAGTTGTATCTGATTCTAATTCTTCTTACAATTCCTCCATTGAGTTTGCTAAATTGGCACCTTCTAGAGGCCACTGTCATAGCTCACAAGGCTTTCCCAAAAGAAGCAAGCACTTGGACAAAGTGAATAAGGACTTCAATGACTCACATGAGGAAGACAGTAGACAAAGCCAACTAGTTGACAACTATGAAAAGAAGTTCAAGGATGTTAAGCTTCAATAAAAGAGATGAAATTTCTCTATGGTAGGTGCCTGCCATGCCTCTATATTCTGTTTGTTTTGATTCACGATCTCTCTTCTTGTCAATTGCTACTGCTAATGTCCTTTCTGGAGTACTAATTTCCATTTTTTGCTTCCTATGATAAAAGTAAAGAGAGAATTTTAAGACAAAATTGTATATTTGTAACAACACCAGAGGATAAGCAAGGTTAGCTGTTGTTCTACTAATACAAGCACTACTATCAATTTTTGCTCATCAAGAAGAGAAACTCACACAATCAATTGCAAAAGACACATAAAGAATAAGGTCTCTCTTCCAAAACACCAAAGAATTGTATCAAATAAACACTGAATTCTATCAATTAAACACAGAATTGTATCAAAATATTTTCCATCCTAACTAGGTGTGCAATGTATCAAATAAACACAAAATTGTATCAAATAAACACAAAATTGTATCAAAATATTTTCCATCCTATCTAGGTGTGCAATGGAACAAAATGTGTATCCAATGGAGTTGTATCTAATTTGAATTCTTCTTACAATTCCTCCATTGAGTCTGCTAAATTGGCACCTCTAGAGGCCACTGTCATAGCTCACAAGGCTTTCCCAAAAGAAGCAAGCACTTGGACAAAGTGAATAAGGACTTCAATGACTCACTTGAGGAAGACAGTTGACAAAGCCAACTAGTTGACAATTATGAAAAGAAGCTCAAGGATGTTAAGCTTCAACAAAAGAGATGGCATTTCTCTATGGTAGGTGTCTACCATGCTTCTATATTCTATTTGTTTTGATTCACGATCTCTCTTCTTGTCAATTGCTACTACTAATGTCCTTTCTAGAGTACTAATTTCCATTTTTTACTTCCTATGATAAAAGTAAAGAGAGAACTTTAAAACAAAATTGTATATTTGTAACAATGCCAGAGGATGAGCAAGGTTAGCTGTTGTTCTACTAATACAAGCACTACTATCAATTGTTTCTCGTCAAGAAGAGAAACTCACACAATCAATTGCAAAAGACATAGAAAGAATAAGGTCTCTCTTCCAAAACACCAAAGAATTGTATCAAATAAACACTGAATTCTATCAAATAAACAAAGAATTGTATCAAAATATTTTCCATCCTAACTAGGTGTGCAATGTATCAAATAAACACAAAATTGTATCAAATAAACATAGAATTGTATCAAAATATTTTCCATCCTATCTAGGTGTGCAATGTATCAAAATGTGTATCCAATGGAGTTGTACCTAATTCTAATTCTTCTTACAATTCCTCCATTGAGTCTACTAAATTGGCACCTTCTAGAGGCCACTGTCATATCTCACAAGGCTTTCCCAAAAGAAGCAAGCACTTGGACAAAGTGAATAAGGACTTCAATGACTCACATGAAGAAGATAGTAGACAAAGCCAACTAGTTGACAACTATGAAAATAAGTTCAAGGATGTTAAGCTTCAACAAAAGATATGGCATTTCTCTATGGTAGGTGTCTGCCATGCCTCTATATTCTATTTGTTTTGATTCATGATCTCTCTTCTTGTCAATTGCTACTGCTAATGTCCTTTTTAGAGTACTAATTTCCATTTTTTGCTTCCTATGATAAAAGTAAAGAGAGAACTTTAAGACAAAACTGTATATTTGTAACAATGCCAGAGGATGAGCAAGGTTAGCTATTGTTCTACTAATACAAGTACTACTATCAATTGTTTCTTCATCAAGAAGAGAAACTCACACAATCAATTGAAAAAGACATAGAAAGAACAAGGTCTCTCTTCCAAAACACCAAAGAATTGTATCAAATAAACACCGAATTCTATCAAATAAACATAGAATTGTATCAAAATATTTTCCATCCTAACTAGGTGTGCAATGTATCAAATAAACACAAAATTGTATCAAATAAACACAGAATTATATCAAAATATTTTCCATCCTATCTAGGTGTGCAATGGAACACAATGTGTATCCAATGGAGTTGTATCTGATTCTAATTCTTCTTAAAATTCCTCCATTGAGTCTGCTAAATTGGCACCTTCTAGAGGCCACTGTGATAGCTCACAAGGCTTTCCTAAAAGAAGCAAGAACTTGGACAAAGTGAATAAGGACTTCAATGAATCACATGAGGAAGACAATAGACAAATCCAACTAGTTGACAGATATGAAAAGAAGTTCAAGGATCTTAAGCTTCAAAAAAAGAAATGGCATTTCTCTATGGTAGGTGTCTGCCATGCCTCTATATTCTATTTGTTTTGATTCATGATCTCTCTTCTTGTTAATTTCTACTTCTAATTTCCTTTCTGGAGTACTAATTTCCATTTTTTGGCTCCTATGATAAAAGTAAAGAGAGAACTTTAAGACAAAATTGTATATTTGTAATAGCACCAGTAGATAAACAAGGTTAGTTGTTGTTCTACTAATGCAAGCACTAATATCAATTGTTTCTCATCAAGAAGGGAAACTCACACAATCAATTGCAAAGGACACAGAAAGAATAAGGTCCCTCTCTTCCAAAACACCAAATAATTGTATCAAATAAACATTGAATTCTATCAAATAAACACATAATTGTATCAAAATATTTTCCATCATAACTAGGTGTGCAATGTATCAAATAAACACAGAAATGTATCAAAATATTTTCCATCCAAACTAGGTGTACAATGTATCAAATAAACACATAATTGTATCAATTAAACACAGAATTGGATCAAATAAACACATAATTATATCAAAATATTTTCCATCCTAACTAGGTGTGCAATGTATCAAATAAACACAGAATTGTATCAAAATATTTTCCATCCTAACTAGAGTCCTCCAAACTTCCATGTAATGGATGCGACTATCTCCCCATCATTCATTCTCAAGAACCCTCTGGCTTTTGTAGGATCACCCAAAAAATTCTCATATGCATCAAGCACAATACCTTGGGTAAGATCAGGGATGGCTTTCAGTGCATTATACACATTAGCTTCATCACTTTGCAAAGTAGAGTTTTCTATTTTCGAAGGCTCTCTAAGGCCTGCACCCAAATCTCTGATCACTTTGCAAATTGCATCCATGGTACCTACCATGCTTGCCTTCTTCCTCTTTGGCCTCCTTTTCGATGATGTTGAAGGGTTCTCTCTGCCACTTGCACCATATTGGTTTGATGTAGGTGTATCGATACCATCATCAGCCAAATTAGTAGCAGACTGAAAATATGCACTATCGATACCATGATAAGTGGCATCTTCCTCATCATTGAGATCTATGGCCTCATCCATAAGGTTCCCTTCTTCTGTCTCTTGAGCTGTTGCAGCTGTGGTTCCCTTAGCTATATCATTCCCCACAATGAAGGCTAATTCATTGTAGTACATAAATGGCTGCCTCTTATACACTCTGGCATTTTTAAATTCCTTTCTCTGTATGATGGCATAACGATTGAATTCATTATTTGTCTTTCATTAGTAAATAAATATTCAGCTTAAAAGAAGATATTTTAAGACCATGATACCTTCAATAACTCATCCCAAACACTATCATCGGAATCCATAGATTGAGTACTCTCATTCCACGCAAAATCTCTTGTGTTCTTCAAGTCTTTCATTATTTTTTACCCTTGCTTCCAAGTTTTCAACTTGTTCTTGAAGTTATCCTTGGATAAGTTCATTTTCAACTCTACATTGAACCTCCTTTCAATGGCGGTCCAAGCTTCTTTTTTGAAACCCCCTTCAACCTTTTTTCCAAGTTGCACTTGCTCTTGGAGCAAGTCTAAAAAATTGCATTCCATTTCTTTGGTCCATGAAACCTTCTTGCAAGAAGAAGAAGAAGCTCAATGGATGCCTTGAATGTCAGCATCCATGCTCATCAATAGATCTGTGTATGACATACTTGAGTCACACACACCATCTAATAATGATGTCAATTGTAACATATCACAACAACACTAGATATGTCATAAGGACACTAAACATAACATGACAACATTAAATATAACATGACAACAATAAATATAACATGACAACATTAAATATAACATCATGAAATATAACAAAAATAAATATAACATGACAACTCATTAAATATAACAACATTGAATATAACATGACAACACTAAATATGTCATAACAATAGTTAATATAACATGACATGATTGAATATATGATAACAACAGTAATATAAAATAGACTCCTCATTTTTTAAGTACATGTGAGAATTATGAAATCTAACATTAAAGTTTAAACACTATCATAGTAGTTATTTGAATGAATAAGATCAAGATCTGTAGTCTTCCCACATCCTTCTTGCTATTTCATCTCAAAATTTCCCCCAATCATCAATGTCACACTAGCTCATCCCATATGTCTCCAGCATTGGGACATCTATCCGATCATGACCATCTTCCTCTTCAATTTCTACCTTGGATGGAAGGCCGTCCTCTATTGTAATGAAGTTGTGTAGTATGCAACATGCCAAAACAATCTTTGTTTGTGTCATGATTTGATATGATGTAGCATGCTTTAGGATAGGAAAATGCATTTTCAAAATCCCAAATGTACGCTCTACTGCATTCATGAGCGAGGAGTGCTGATGGTTAAACAACTCTTGTGGCATGTTAATTGGGTTTTCTCTTGAAAACTCCTTTAGGTGGTAATGTGTAAACTGATAAGGTGTGAGAAATCCTGGTACATTTGGATATCCAACATCGACCAAATAGTATTTTCCTACATAAAATAAAGTATATTTTTATCACGTTGTGTTATTTTTCATATGCTTCACTATATAATCATATTTTACATACCTGGGGGGACTACCAATGGATCCGATCTTGAGAGAGATGAAGCTAGAACACGACTATCTGCAGCAGACCCTTCCCAACTAGCAAGGATTTATTTAAACTTATAATCAAATGAACACACTCCCATAACATTTTGTGACAAGTTGCCTTTTCTATCATGATATTTATCTTGTATGTTGACATCGACAGTGACTCATATATGAGATCCATCAATTTCTCCCACACAATCCTATAGTTAAAAAGTTCACAATAATATAATGAACACACGATAATAGGATTACAACTCGATCAAACAAAATTGAAGCACTAGGAGATATACCTTGAAGTATGGATCAAAACGGTTCTTCCCACTGATTTCTGGAGGAGTGTTTGGACCAAGGGGTATAAAATAATCTGCATGGAGTGCTAAGATAGCCCTCAAGACCTTGTGGAAGTATCAGCTTACTGTCTCTCCAAAGTGCCCAAAGTTATGGGCAATCTTACAATTCCTTAGATTGTGGCCAATGGTATGGAGGAACATGACTAATTGTTCTTCGAACGTGAGGTTTTCTGTATCTCTGATGCTTCCTTTTTTCCTTAAAATATTGACTAGATGAAAGAAGGCTCATCTACTCATTCGTATTTGGTCAAAGCAATCCATCTCATTGGAGTCGATAATACGCTTATAAAAGGGAATTACATCTCTTTGGTGCTTACGCTTTTTTCCACTACCTTCTTTTGCATATGTTGCTATGGTTGCGGCAAGGGTGGCAAGAACAACTACAACAATAGGAATGAATCTTCTCCTCCTTATAATCTCTCCTTGAACTTTTCTATCACCAATAAGATCCATCAATTACCTTTAAACATACCAATAAACCAATCAGCAAACAACATAGGAGAGAAACATAATGGAGAGTCCATAAGAAAACACCCAATTCTAAATTTTGAAGAGAGATAACTAGTTTTTTATATATTTAAATGCATCCTAATTGTAAAGAGAATAAGAGTGAAGGTAACAAAATGGGTTGTACCACATCCTCCACATGTTTTCCCATATCTAAATGAACAAACCACTAGTGAGAAAAAGGATAATAATACAACTCATCCAGATAATAGTCATTCTTTTCTTTAGTATAAGTATCCTTTGTCTCAGTCCTTGTGCAGTACCTGCTCTTTTAGCAAGACAGATTCAAGAAATCTTATCATGAAAAACAATAAAAGAATGACTATTATTTGGATGAGTTGTATTATTGTTTAGTATTCCGTACTAATTGACTATTTACTCAAATGATGCAAAAGTAAGAAGCCCTGCATGGGCTGACTATTATCTGGATGAGTTGTATTATTATCCTTTTGCTCACTAGTGGTTTGTTCATTTGGATATGGGAAAACATGTGGAGGATGTGGTACAGCCCATGTAGGGCCTCTTACTTTTGTATCATTTGAGTTCTTAGCATACGTGGTATGTGTTTATAGAGAGAGAGAGCAAGTTATTAGCAAGTAAGAACTCAAGTAATAATTGTATTAAATATTAGAATAGTCATAATTGTTATAATGATAAATATTTAATATTTCACATCATTATGTAAATAATCATGTGAAAATTAATTAATGATTAGAAGCCCTTGATACTCATCATGTGGAAATTAAAATATTTACATCAGTATACAATTGGTGTCATGATAAATTGCTAAGCTAACACTAGGATCTATGTTTGCATTATTAATCATTACTCTTACGTTACCCAAATAAGAGTGAAAGTAATGACATGGACATGAAAATTTCTCAATAATTATGAGATTGTTGATTACAATGCAAAAGTAAGAGGCCCTGCATAGGCTGTACCACATCCTCCACATGTTTTACCATATCTAAATGAACAAACCACTAGTGAGAAAAAGGATAATAATGCAACTCATCCAGATAATGGTCATTCTTTCTTAGCAATTTATCATGACACCAAATGTATACTGATGTAAATATTTTATATTGTATTCATAGAACTACCGAATAGGGGAGGAATATAAGCTTTTACTGGTGGAAGCTTCAGTTCAAGGGCTTCTAATCATTGCAAAAGGCTCTGTGCAGGAAGTTTGATTGAGTGAGTGATTTGACAGATGAAGATCTGATTCAAATTGCTCTTAGAACCCACCATGCCAACTCCCCTGTCTGTCAAGAAGCTGAGGACTGGGGAATGCTGCAAAAACTAGGGGAAGGAGTATTTGCTCTAGTGATTGGTTTATAAGGGTTTTAATACATCTATTGTGTAACTATTAGATATAAAGAAAGCTATGTGTAAGAGAAAGAACATATCAAAACTCTCTCTCTCTCTCTCTCTCTCTCTCTCTCTCTCTCTCTCTCTCTCTCTCTCTCTCTCTCTCT
>JAGRRI010045885.1:0-10972 GCA_018584345.1 Thuja plicata
ATTCCCCCCCCCCCCCCCCCCTCTCAGTATTACTTAATCCTAACATGACATAAAGTTTTAGGTACATGAAGAATAGCTAATATGGAGTCATCCCATTCACAGAAAATTATCCTAGGACCTGAAACATCCAAGATATCTACCAGAACGCAAAAATGCAAAAATTGAGTAAAATATACCTGGATTAGAATCTGGTAATGAGACCCATATAAGGAGGACGGAACCAGCTTTCCAATGCCATGCAAAAGTCAAAAAATGGAGTCCGGAGGAGCAATATATGGTGATCAGAGTGTAAAATGGAACCCTTACTTTGACTTGAAAAAAACCCTACAAGATAGAAAAATCAGAAAACCAAACCTAGAAAATCAGGTTGGGCTTAGAACCAGCTTTTTGACGATATCTTGTTTGGCAAAAAACGCCTCTGTTTGCTCAAGTTATGAGAAAAAAATTGACATGAGGTCAAAACTGGTGGAGGTACCAAAAAAATGATTTGAAAAAAAATTGTCTGTTGCCTCGAAAATTGTGCATTTTTTTTTGTCTATCACCTCGATTTCTATGCCCAGAAAATGGGCACATGCAAAAAAAATTTGCCTCAGATGGAAACTTTGCCCAAATTGGACGTGCATTATATGGAAATAGGGGGTTTGGGGCATTTTGAGCACATTCGTGAGGTCGGTTTGTGCCCAAAGTGCTCCAAATAAAAAATCCCCTCCATATCCACATAAACAGATCTGAAATTTTGGAAACCTCGGTGCTCCAAAAAATCTTCAAAAAAGCTAAGAACGAGCTGTTCCAGCAAGGCTCTAATACCATGTTAGAATTCAAAGAATTCATAAGCCAAGATCACCTGCAACAAAATACCTGTCACAAAGGCAAAGAATGGAGACAAAACTCACATAGATTTGAAAGATGAAAACATTCATTCAGAGAGATAAATGAGAGAATTACAAAAGAATTGATAATTACAAAGTGACCAATCTAAATATAGGAGATCAAAACCCTAAGAAGGGTGGAGAAACCTAGGTTGCGTGAATAATTAATAAAAGGATTAATTATTGCATGCCTAAAGTTTAGCTTAAGTGAACTAGAGATAAAAAGGTGACTTAATAATTAAATCAATAATGATTTAATTAATAAGTGAAAATACATTTTTACTCTAACAGTTTCTAGATTTCTTTGGATTATGTGATCGAAATTGAATGTTTTCATGTGGTGTGTTGATGTTCCTAATTGTTCTTGGCCGACATGGTGGTATAGCATGTTGCGAAGGATATTGGAATAATTTATGGATCTAGAGTATATTCGAGAATGCTGATATGGATCATTTCTATGTCTTAGTAAACATTCAATGGATCACATTGTATATTGAACCTTATTGAATTAATATTTTCTAATTAGGTCCCTGACCGACTTAGTTGAGATAAATTGATGTAATGTATATAAAGATGTAATCATTTGTGATTGTGAATATATGAGAGGTGTGAGGGATGCTGAGAGAAGAGGTGTGAGTGGAATATGCAATTGAGGCAGAGAATTGATGTACTTAATTGGAACTATTATGGCATATCAAAGATGTTATTTGTTAGTTCTTGAGTTTAGACAGTATATCCTATATGATTTGAAATCAGAGATTATTGTAAGGTAGTGAGCCTTCCTTTGGATTTTAATCTTATTTGTATTTGAGCAATGAGCTCTAGGCAGTATTTCTAAATGCATGTGCATTCTCATTTGTAATATTCCTAACAGTGTATAGTGCTTTTGATAGAGTACATTCATCTTGTGGGTTTGATCCCCACCGTGGTTTTCCCCTAATAGGGTTTCCACGTTAAAAATATTGGTGTTATGTGTTGGTTATTGTGGTGTGTTCCTGCATTCATGTACATTCTTATAAGAGATTAAGTTTATATTTTTATTAAAGGTCTTGATTTTTTGGGCACAAGTGATTCACCCCCCCCCTCTCAGTTGTGTGTCTTGCCTTAATTCTAACAAGGTTACCAACAACATCATTCTCAGGGTTAGAAAAGTGGTCATAGTTCAAGTACCACAATATCTAGAGGTCATAATCGATATCATGGTAGGCAACTCCATCATAGTCAACCATCTCATAGCGTGCAGTAGAGTACTAGTAGAGACAATTTCCATCAGTCTAGTGCACCTTTTATAGGGCATGGCTATGGTTTGGGGGCATGTTTTACTTGTGGATAGCATGGTCACAGGGTAGCCTCGTGTCCTTGGAGAATTGTTCCAATGGCTAGTCAGAGATAGGATACTTCCAAGCCTAGTGTTGGTTGTGCAAGTAGATCCCACAAAGTTTGTGCAGCAATTGATAACCATCAAGTTGAGAATTAAGGCACCATTATTGAGACTACATGTGCATTGCATGGTATATCTACATCTATTTTGTTTGATTTTAATACTTCAAACTTCTTTATTTCTCCTTCCTTGTGGAGTAATGTGGTGTAGTGATAGTATGACATGTTGATAGTTGCCAGGTTGAGTTAGCCACAAGTTTTAGAGTGCTCATGGAGTCCCTCATTTGTGGTTGTGTGTTGCATTTGGACACCTTCACCACCACCGTAGATCTTTGTATCCAACCCTTGGGCTTGTATGACATTTTTGGGGGTATGGATTGGTTAGCTTCCCACCAGGCGAGTATAGATTGTTAACACAAGTTGGTACAGTGTTTGGATGACATAGGTGGCTATGTTGAGCTTGTAGGGTTCCAAAGAGCTATTTCACTTTGCATGATCTCACCCACATAGCTGAAGTGAAGTATGTGATAGGGTTGTTAGTTGTTTGTAGTCTCTATTAGTGACCTAGATGGGGTTGAGAGTTGAGAGGTGCCTCTTAATGATCACCCACAGCTTCATGATTTTTTTGATGTGTTTACGAGTGAGATCCTAAGTATGTCGCCTCAATACAACATAGATTTTTTTAATAATCTCATTCCCATAGCTGAGCCTATTTCTTGAGCACCTTACCATATGACTACTTAGGAGTTGAGTGAGCTTAGATTTCAGTTAGAAGATTTGTTGGCCAAGGGCCATATCATTCCAATGTTTCCCCTTGGGGAGCACTAATAATCTTCGTGAAGAAGGATGGATTATTGTGTTTGTGTATTGACTATCGATAGTTGAATAAGGTGATGGTGAAGAGTCGATATCCCTTTCCAAGGATTGGTGATTTGTTTAATCAGATGAAGGGAGCAAGAGTGTTCTCGAAGATAGATCTTAAGTTGGAATGCCATCAGCTTTGTATCTATGAGGTTGATATTCATTGTACAACTTTTTACACTTGATATGGGCACTATGAGTTTAGGGTTCTACCCTTTGGGTTGACCAATGTGTTATCTATGTTCATAAGTTTGATGAATGGTGTGTTCTGCACTTATCTTGATCATTTTATCCTTGTGTTTTTGGATGAAATTTTAGTGTATTCAAGCACTATGGAGGAGCATGAGTGTCATTTGCATAAGGTTTTGCAGTGTCTTTGTGACCATTATTTGTTAAGAAACTTAGCCAAATGTGATGTATTCTAGACTAAGGTGAGGTCATATCATATCAGGAGAGGATATTATTGTAGATCCTTTAAAGATCTAGGTCATTATCGATTGACCAAGGTCGACTAGTGTTCTTGAGGTTTGTAGTTTTATGGGTTTGGCAGGTTACTACTATCAATTCATAAAGGACTTTTCTCGGCTGTCACACCCTATCACTTCTCTTCAAAGAAAGGGGAAGAATTTTGTTTGGTCTGTTCAGTGTGAGTCAATGTTTCAGGATATCAAGGAGTGGTTGACTAGTGCACCTATCTTGGTAGTGCTAGATCTTACAAGTGAGTTCATGGTGTATATCGATGCATCATTTGAGGGTGTGGGGGAAGTTCTTATGCAGGAGGGACGAGTGATTACATACGAGTCCCAAAAGCTCCAGGTTTGTGAGTTGAACTACCCCACCCATGATTTAGAGTTAGCAATTGTTGTACATGTGCTAGTGCACTGGAGGCATTTCCTTTTGGGTCACGGGTTTGAGTTTCATAGTGATCATCGTAGCTTGTAGTTTATCTTTTCTCGGTCAAACATGAATGCAAAATGTCATTAGATGGAGTTTGTTTGTGAATACAATTTTGATGTTCATTAAATCAAGGGGAAGGAGAACGTTGTTGTGGATGTCTTGAGTAAGAGAAGGCATAAGATATGTGTTTTGTCTCTTAGTGTATATTTTTATGGTCGTATTCTTGAGGTTCTACTTGGTGACACTTGGTGTCAGGAAGTCAGAGCAGAGATCGAGTCTAGACATACCCTTGTGGGTCAATTTTTAGGTTACTCTATGGAGTCGTATTAACTTTTACGACACCATGAACACGTTTATGTATTGGTGTCAGGTGATCTTCGTTCTTTAGTTTTGTCTGAGGCACATTGTGCATCGTATTCCATGCACCTTGGTGTTAAGAAGATCCATGCCAACCTTAGGGAGGTGTACTTTTGGCTAGGGATGAGGCATGATGTTGCTAATTTCATGGCTAGATGTCTTGAGTGTCAAAGAGTGAAAGTAGTTCTCCTTGTGCAAGGTAGGTATTTTTATATCTTTTGATTTGCTTTGTCTTTTGAATTGAAGTAAGATGATTTAGTTTTGTTGGTTGAGAATCAACATTCCCCCAACCTTTTATTGCATTTTGTTTGTCATTTAAGTTTTTACGAGTAAGTCATGTTTGCAAATTTGAAATGTATGGATTTTTTGGTGTTATGTTGCCCATTTTTTCATGTGTGCCCAAAACAAAAATACTATTGGATAAATGTGTTGTTGGGTACCTTAGACCAAATGAGTTTTTTTCCTTTCGCTTGATTTGGAGTTTGATTTTTTGGTCAGTTTTTAAGGGTTGTTAATGGTGACGCCTTTCGGGATTGAATTTTGGTCCATGAGCATTTCTTGGATTTGCATGTAATTACAGATTGGGATTTAATCTTGTGATTGTAGCCATTATATGGCTTTAGTTTGTTGATACTAGATTCACCTTGGAATTTGTGCTCCTGGAAAAGAGGTTGGTTAAGTGTGACGTGTGCACAAGTGTTTTTCCATTTTCTTCCCATGGACATATAAAAATGGTTGAAGCCCCTAACTTCCTTTTTTGTCGTCTTCTATGGCATTTGTCAATTTTGACCATTTTTTTTTTTATCATTTTTGGTCATTTTCAATTATTTTGAATTCATTTTGTCATCCCAACATTTATTTTGGTCATATGTTGCATTTTTTGTCACTTAGGTATGTTTAATTGAATAATTTAACAATTATTTAATAAATGCCTAATGTTCTTTCTAGGGTATTAATTAAAGGTAAATTAATTTTCCTATGTTCACTTTAGACATAAATAGATTTTATTTATTTGTGTATTTTTGTCTTTTATTTTGCATTTGAATATTTTAATGTTCAAATTGGCTTTTCATTTTCTCTTTTTAGTCCGCATTTAAATATGATTTTATATTTAAGTGTCTTTTGAGTTTTGGAGTCAAAGAAAGAGCAACATTAAAGAGGAGAAAGAAAAATAATGAAGCACAAAAAAAGAGTTTGCATAATTTAATTTTTACATTATTGTACTTCCGTAGGCTTACTATTGCATTCAGTTTCCACAATTCATGAATTAGTTTTCGGAATCAACCAATCCTAAGTCACTATTTTTTGTTGTTAGAATATTTCTAATGTTTAAATATTTATTTATGAATTAAATAAATGATATAAATTACTTATCTCCTTTTTTATTGGTTCAATTGATTTGGTCTTATAGGACCCCTTTTTTCGAGCTTCAGCAAATTTGTTATTCGGAAAGTTTTTAACCACAGTTTGTAATATATAATTCATCTATCATTTAATTTATTTTAAAACTATTTTTTTAATTTACAATATAATATTTTTATGAGATACTATATTTAATATTTTATTACTATAAACATGATATTATGTTAATTTTAATTTTAATTTTAATTACAAATTATATTATATAAATTTATTATTATTATTTTATCTTAAATAAAATATTAAAGTAAAATTATTCATATGTAATTTGCATAAATCAATTGAATATAGATTAAATATCAATTTCTAATTAAAATTAATAATCATAATATATATAGTTAATTTTATAGTTCTACATATTTTTTTTAATATTTCACTTTATATGGCCTAAATTAAAATGACAAGTAAAATTAGTCACTATAATTAATTACAATTTTTTTTATAATGTGTATAGTACAATCTAAAAATTAAAATTCTTTATTATTATGATTATAATTATATAATTATATATTAAATAAAATTATATATAATAAAATATAATTAATTTACTAAAAGTATAATTATAATTATTTACTAAACTAAAAGACAAATATAAGCCACTACGTAGCACTTTTGTTTTTATGCATATTTTGTTTAATTGCTTCATTGAATGGTTAGGAATATGCTTTTAATGTTTGAGCTTTTCATATTTTCACACCAACAATTTTCCCTATCTACAACTAGTGAACCCGACATAAACTGAAGAAAAAAAATGGTAAAAAAATGAGTAATTTGGCGGTTATTGCATGACAGTTTTGCCTTGGAGATTCCTTCCTTGACTATGATTTCTTTGGTGGCACGATTTGAAGACTAAACGTTACAGACTATTCAACTAACCAAACCAGTAAATAATTAAAGAATACTATTCACAGGTAAAAAAAATATGCGATATTTGGTTTTGAACTTTGATATTTGATTCCTTGTTAATCGTCTCAAATTTTGATTCAACTTGGTCATCATTTTTCTTTTAATAATAAATAGATGAGATTGTTGATTGATAACATTGTACTGGTTTTAATTTTGTGGAAAAAAAAAAAGAGACTTCTCTAAATTGTGCTAATAAACCCTCCGTGTAGATCCCTGGATATGTATTTCTTAATTTGACTTTACATATTTCAACAATAGAATAGTCTCTAGGCATACATAGAGTTTCATGCAACATCATGGGCCTGTTTGGGGCCTGGAATTAGACTGGAATTGACATTATCTAATTCCGAATAATACCAAATTCCATGTTTGGGTCCATGATAAAAATGGAATTGGAATTACGAAATTCCCATTTTACTCCAAAATGGGCATATCAATCTTCCACCTAAATAGGTGGAATTGGAATTTCAATTCCAATTCCAATTTTTACAAAAGCAAATTTAAAATCTCGTCGGATTCGTGACATGATAGATGTGTATATGTGTATATATGTGTATATATACAAATGTGTGTATGTGTGTGTATATACACAAATGTGTGTATGTTTGTATATATACACATGTGTATACACACACACATGTGTGTATATATAAACACATGTGTATATGTGTATACATGTGTGTAGACACATGTGTATATATACACACACATGTATATATACATGTGTGTACATGTATATATACACATGTGCCCAAGATTCAGCTACATTATTTGTTCCAGGAGGTATGCAATGGATTTCAATGCAATTAGATCTCCAAGGTGATCCCGAATGAAAATTCCAACTCCCACTACTACTTCCTAGGTTGCCCCCTGATGCACCATCGAAATTGAGTTTGAAAAAAATTGGAGGAGGATGCCACTTAATCTACCTTCTATCAATCTTTGACTTGAATGGGAGTAATTGTCTTCCTTTAAAAGGTAGGTTGGTACCTTTCCATTCTTTCGTGATATTGTCATCCCATGATGTGAATACTAGGGAGTGGCAAGTCTTGTGCTTTTGAATATACGTAGAAACTAATTCTGTCGCAAATTTGTCTATTCTTTCTTGAACATGTCCAATAGTAGAGGACATTTTCCAAAAGATCCATTTGTTGCGCTCCCACCATATGGACCAGAGAACTATGCCTGGGATGATCCTCTGAATACATACAAAAAAGAATGATTTATATAGGAATGACCAGGATTGAAACAACTCCCATATTGAGTTTGGAAAAAGGTGTAAGAAGCCTAAGTTTAGTCAACACAAATTGCCAACATTGTGTTGCAAAAGGGCATTGAATGAACAAATGATCTATAGTTTCTTGTTCTTCGTCACATAACACGCATTTGGAAGGCTAAGCAGCATGTAGTTTAGCCAACCTATCACTGGTTAGAATTCTCTTACGAAGGGATGACCATGCAAAGCTACTAGTTTTTGGCATGACCATGCTATTCCAACAAAAAAAGTATGGTCTTTGGTTTTGTTGTTGATTTTCCCTGTGTTGGATGGCCTTATACCCTTGTTTGATCGAGTATTTTCCATTTTTGACTGGAGCCCATATTACTTGATCAAGTTTTTTTGATAAGAGAACAATCCTTTTGGATAAGATATGATTTAGTGTGTTCTTTTTTCCTACCTCAATTGGGACTTCTTCTCAATCTTTCCATGATACTCTACCAGATCCTATCTAAGATTATATTTTAACTAATTTACTTTATTTTTTTCTTCTTTTTA
Organism: Thuja plicata; assembly: GCA_018584345.1. NCBI lineage: Eukaryota > Viridiplantae > Streptophyta > Pinopsida > Cupressales > Cupressaceae > Thuja > Thuja plicata. The sequence continues at coordinate 8,464 of JAGRRI010045885.1, forward strand.
TGGGCTTGTGCAGGTATTGATCAATTGTTGAATACATTATTTTGAAACTACTAAGGACATTTGGTGCAAGATTTTTGTTGAAGACTTTATTTTGAAACCAATTGTTTATTTGGTTTAGCAAACACTTTGTTTTGGTGCTTAAAATTTACCAGGTGTTTGATGTGTTTGGTGCTTCGACACTTTTTTTTGTTTAGGATAGAACCCATGTAGAGAGGATTTCCTTTGTGGTAAAAGATGTACTCACCCAAAGGGAATGACCTCAAGTGGTACTTTCAATTCAATACGCTATATAAATGAAGGATGAGGTGCAATTCAAGGCTAACATGTATTAGCGCTTGCCGTACAATTCCATTTTGAAAGGGGTGCATACCTTGTGTATATTAGACCCCTAGTAGGATTGGTTATAGCTATAAGTGGCTCACTGGATGCTCATAATGTGTCGATTCCCCAAATTTTGACTAGAAACCTATTGTTTTAGTGGCCAAAATCGCTCTACTTGTTTGCGTAGGGACTATGAGACGTGCACCTCGAAGAAACCCCTCGTGTACTCTTCAGTTTGAGATAGAAAGTTTCTTGAGATCTTGAGGTCTTTAGAAATTTGAAGCTTGGAGTGCTTTGTTAAGATTGATGAACATCAATCTACCCAAGAACACCTGCATGCAAGACAGTTACAAAGAAGAAGAAGTAGACAGAAGAGAGAAGGATCCAGAAAGCTATGGCGGCCGATAGGCCAGAGACTGAAAAAGCATGTTGACAAAAATTATGTTCTATATTCAACAATGAAATGATTTACCATCTCTATACTGAAAATTAAAGCGGTGAATCCTTATAAAGGATATCGAAGCCCTAAAAGGGAAACTCTCAGAAATAGAAAGTTCATAAGTCTAACTTAAGCACAAAAGAGTAATTACTAAATTACTCTAACACCCCCCCTTAAGTGTAACTTAGGGAGAAGCAAAACTGCTAAACTACTGCAGAAAGCAGGAAAGAAGGGTCCTGGCAACTAGGCCTGATCAGGTACCCAAAACATAAAGCAGACTAGATGAAGAAAACCTTCAATCTAGAGAAAAAGGTGTCCCAGAGAAAGGAACAAGAATAGAGCTAGAAGCATCTCTGAAGCATGTCTGAAAACTCTGTCAGAAGATACTGCTAGAACCCCCACTGAAGTGCATGATCAGGTAGAGAAGACAAGTGTCTGAAGAGCTGATTAATCGAAGAGGTGACCTCCAAAAGTAGGAATGAATGAGTGTCTATATATTAGATGATCCATCTCACCGAAATGCATAGGTGCCTAGCCACTGCATCCTCCTAGTACATAGGAACAAGAACTGAATACGTAGATCACTCAACCGAACCAAGGAAGTAATAGAACCAATAGGTGAACCCCCCCATAATGCTGAACTGGGAGAGGTGACAGGAACACTGAAATGCGATGCCAGAAAAAACTGCAGAAGAAGAACCAGGAACACCAAGAGCAACAGAGGTACAAACACAGGATAAAGGGCGGTGTCATTGACACATTCTACATGGGCTAATGTCATGGAAGGTATGCTCACTTGACAAGAGTGGATGCGCCTAAGGCATATGCATCATAATCCCCCCATGGCACTTTATAACAGAGTGCGAGTACAAAGACTGAACCAGGTGTGCAAGATCCAAGAAAAGCAGAAGAGGACACTTTATCTTAGTGTGTTTACAGAACAAAGATACATCAGAAAGAGCATGCAAGCTCAGATGTCATAAAGTAGAGTGAACTATGAACTCAGAGGAAGAGATCCCCGGACCTGTAGAACCAAGCATACCACCAGAGGGCATAAAATGCATAACTCGGAGGAGTGAAAACCCGTAGTAGAATCTAGAAGAAATACCTCTTCCATTGAATAGTACACAGAATCAGCTTTCCGACGATATCTCGTTTGCCGAAAAAGGAGTCCGGATGAGCCAGATATGACTCCCGGAAGGCAAAACAGGACATCGGACTTCAACAGAAAAAAAAGCTATTGAAACAGTGGAACCAAAACCTCTAACCCCCACCATCAGAAAGGGCTCGGAAAGAGATTTCCGACGGTATATGGAAGTCAGAAAAAGACCCCCGTATGCTCCCTATAGAGAGAAAAAATGATAGGTACCCCAAAATTGCCAAAAAAGGCTTACAAAAATGCCCTAAGGGCTAAAAGATAAGCCCCCGGTCGCCATATGACCGGCGGGCAGAGGAGAGAAGCCCCCGGGGGCTGGAAAAAAGGTGCCACCGCATGGGCGGTGGCGGAGCGCAGAACCACCGGGTGGAGCGGCCGCATTGGGCGGCGCAGTGCGGGGAGTGAGTGGCGCGAACTGCAAACGAGCGGCGGGCGACGTCGGGCCGCGGAGCGCGAGGCAGAAGCAGGGGCGCCGCTGAGGAGGGCGCCGAGCGGCGGGTGGCCACAGACAGAGGAGCGGCGCGCGGCTGGGGCCGCGGTGGAGGAAGCGGCCGCTGACTGCAGAGGGGGCGGCGAGAGCCGCGGGTTGGCGG
>JAGRRI010045886.1:0-12718 GCA_018584345.1 Thuja plicata
ACAAAACTTACACAATCAAATTTGACAACAACAACATTTTCTAAGATTAGTTAAACCCAAAATGATAGCAGTTTCCAATCTCTTACCAGGAAGTTCCCAAGGTTCAAAAGCATAGATATCAAGCTCCTTGATAACACTAACTTTGAATGGCTTCTTTTCCACTTTGCGTCGAAGATAGAAGCCCACCAATTCCTCCTCAGTGGGGTGGAAACGAAACCCAGGGAAGTGTTTGAGCTCCTCCATTCTCTGCTATGTTGTGGATATGCCATGGAATTTACTAATATATATCTTAGAAATAATGTCGGTCCTCAGAAAATTCGTCCCAATGGAGAGGATGCTGTGGGAAGTTGTGAGGAGGAGAGTAGAAATTGTGTGAGCGAGGAGTACAAGATGGTCTTTCTGGGAATCTCGATATTCTCGAGCTGCCATCATGTCGTCTCCTTCGTGGCAGCATCAATTGTCTGTTGATGTACGTTGACAGGTCTTTTGGTTATATAAAAGCACTTCATGCGAAGTTTTTCAAATTTGGAGTTTAGACAATGGTTTTTATGAGATTTAATGATTAATATTGTAAGGAAAAAAGAACTAGCTCAGAAATTGTCGCATTGGACAAAATTTACATCAAGAGGTTAGCCATATTTTGTTTTCCTTGTCAATGGTTTTTATGGGATCTAATGATTTGTGTTGTAAGGGGAAAAAAGTTGGATTCGAAATTGTGTTAATGTGCAAAATTTATATGAAGAGGTTAGGCATATTTGTTTTGGAAAAGTTAATGTTATTTAGAAAACGACGTGTTTTAGTTTGTGTAGTCTTTAAAAGGTATATTTAATTTCAGCTGTTATGGAGTGAATTTTGATTACGATTTATTTGATCTAATGTATAAGATAAATTTGTGTCATGTGGAAATAATGATAAAATGTGTTTTAATAAACTTGTTTGTCTCTCGCTTTATTGTTATGGAGTAAATTGTGATTAGGACAAACTTGATCTAATGTGTAAAATTGATTTGTGTCGTGTTGAAATGATGATAAAATATGTTTTAGTAAACTTGATTGCCTCCCGCTTTATCGTTATGGAGTCAATTTTGATTAGTACAAATTTGATCTAGTGTGTATAATTGATTTGTGTCATGTGGAAATAATGATTGATTTGTGTCATGAGCTTTACAATAGTTGAATGTGTTGATGTGTGATGCAGGAGCTTCAAAGTGTTATAACTTTTGACTCGGATGTGGGTTTTGGCTGAAATTTTACAAGCAGATTCGTGAAGAAGAGTTAATGGCAATTCTAACTTAGCCAGCTCTGTTGGTGGTCGTTTCGGCCTTTTTTGGGAGTCTGAAATTTCATCTTGACATCCAAAATTGGCTTTTTTCTATTTCTTTCTAGTTTTTTGAGTTTTGTTTTTTGTAATAAATCCGAAATCATTTTTCTGATTTCGTGGGTTAGTTGGCAATTCGTCTTGCCATAGTTGGGATCTTTTCTTGGGAAAAATCGGGATTCATAGGATGAGTTTTCAAAATTACCAAAAATGGAAAAAATCTATTTTTCCTAAAAATCTGCCAAATATGGTAATTTTTGGAATTGTAATAAGTAGGAGTTTTATTTCATTGTAGAGGCAGAGTAAGTTGGAGAAGTTAATGAAGAATTCAAATTCTGGAACATTTGTGTTGTGTATCTTCTGAGTAATTTCTCTTAAGGGTATTGGGCTACATCAATGTGTTAGCTAGAGATGCATAATTCAAGAATTTTTTGACCCAATAGGTGAATAGGTTCTTGTAGGTCAAATCCCTTTAACTAGCTAAGTTAAATTTGATGAGAAATACCAAAGATAAAATTCACCAACATGCAGTTCTTTGTCTGAGCTATAAAACTGAAGTATGTTTTGCATGTTATTTTTATTTCTAAAATCCACCATATGTATTATTAGAACAATAAACATCATTAAATACCAAACTATAGTAACATGTTGCATAAACATGTTTTAAGTTGGTTCATATTGGTTAGTAAAATGTTAGCAGGAATTTAGGATTTGAAATTGGATGTATTAATTATGGACTCATTTTGTGCACTATGAGATTGAACTATATCAATCCCATGCCCCTCAAAATTGCACCACAAGACAAAAATGATAATATTTGAAAGGAAATATACTACAAATCCTCCTTAATTGTATGAGGAGTATGTTCCTCACATTACACACCCTATTATACCCAAACAAAATAAGAACCCCCTTTTCTTTTCTTTCTTTTGGTTTTGGGTTCCTCTATTTACCCTTTTTTTGAAGTAGTTTTGATCATTCGTTCCTCAAGAAGTTGTTCATCTAAATCCAAGAAGATGATTTTCCATCCTTAGTATCTTTTAACTAAACCACCATTTTGAATTCCCAAGTATTTGAGGTCTCTTTTTCAAGTATTTCATGAGCTGTTAAATATCTTCAATTTTCCTTAATACAGTACTTGCTCATCAATTTTCCTAAACTCGCAAACTTACTTTATTTTTGGATTTTAAACTTCCATCTTTAACTCAATACTTAGAGTCGTTATGTGCCTAGCCTCTTCATTTCCCAATTCTTTCTAAGGCACATGGATTCAATCTTATGTTAATGTACTTATATTTTTAAGCCTAGCTGCGCTTTGGGGCTTCAATAAATTTCATCCCCTTCATCATTTTAGTTCTTGCCATGATGAGAACCTAAACCATACTTTCATTTAGATCTTTAAAAAAATCAAGGTTTTCTATGATTAGATATTAAAATTATTCATTATGGGAAAACCTTTACTCTTGTTTAGCTTTCATATTTTCAAGTTCAAAAACTCAAGGATTTGATTACTCAAGTATCTTATAGAAAATAAACTTCAATTTTAATTCTTGTTGGAGTTTATAATTTTTTTTGTTTATAACTTTAGAGATGTAAGTAATTTGGTATCAAGTAGGTAGTATCAATGAGATTTGATTCACAATTGTCATTAGTCTTCAATATTTTGATTCAAGGATTTTGGTGATCTAATTAATCAAATGCCATAGATCATGATTTGAAAGCTAGATCCTTGTTATTCATTTTCTTTTGAAATTTTTTTATTCAATGCTTGAATAATCCATCTAATTTGGTACACTAAAATTGGTAAGATTGAGTCCCCTTCCTTGGTTTTCATTTTCCTCAAAAGATTTTAGGTCTAGGACTTTGGAGATGTAGCTAATGACCTACCTCAGAAGTAGTAGGTTTTATGCTTTATTCTCAATGTGCACTCATGCACATCCTTCATTAAACTAAGTCCTAGTCTATATCTTCTTCATAAAACTTTGGGGATTCTTTACATTAGTACCAAGAAATTAGATATTCCATAATCTTGATCATCACTTATCTATTTGAAAGAATGCATTAGGTTTTAAAAGCTCATTTTTATTACTTCTAATTTCCACTAAGTATAGATGTGAACCTCAAACCCCAAATCCTAGTGTATTTTACATTTTTATTTATTCTAAGGCATAGTGGTAGATATTTTCTTCAAGTATCATTCTATTTTAGAGTATCTTCTTAAGTTGGTAACCGAACCTTCTCTTACTTGGTAGTGACATGCATTACATTCTAGATCTTCAATTATTGCCTTCTTAACTATCTTATTCTTTTGGGATTTTAGATTTTCTCTTACTTCATTGCAAGTTTAACATTATAAGTTAACTTGATCTTATAATAAGTTGCATTGAATTCAATATTATAATTTTTTAGGTGTCTAATTAAATTTTTCTTCTGATATATCATGTGATTAATTTATTTTATTATTAGTTTTGTATAATTTATCTAATGAAATTGGATATTAAAGAAGAAATATTAATTCAAGAGTAGATCTTAAGAATGATGAACATATTCAATTAATTTACATATTATATTATTACTATCTAATCAAAATAAACAATATATTTAGTTGTCATAATATAGTAAATTAGTCAAACATGAAATAATAATTTGAAGGCAAAAAATATTAGATTAATTTTATAATCTAATTTAAATAAAAAACCTTTTAATCAACACATAATTAATTATTTGGCTAACAAATTTATCTTGAAACTATTGTATTCCAATGTATTTCTAATATAGACCTATGTAGAAGGGACAATGACTTAGATAGTTTAGACATCATTTGCTACCATGACTTGGTACCATAAACCTTGGGGTGTATTAGGCTTCTTCTAGGAAGTTAATTTTATTTTAGGAGAAGTGATTGTATGAGTTTACTTATGATGATGATCATGTCAAATTTTCCTACAATAGAGGGTACTCCAAGTTTTTCAATACATGTAAATTTTAGTAGACTTTTAACATATAAATAACTTATAAAGAATGAGAAAGAATGGAAGAGTTAAACAATCAAAAAATGAGTAGCATCATATATACCTTGAGAACCCTTGTTAGGAATAAATTCTAGACTCTAAAAGAACCATACCCAATGTTTTAATTAACAACATGTTAGAATACAATATCAAGCCCTTTGTGTTTCAATGAGGTAGACGCTCTAAATCAACAAGAAATATGACAACATAGCCTTAGATGATTTTACTATATAATTGCAATCCAAAGAGTTATATATAGGCAAAGTAGAGTTAGGAAACCATGAATTGTTCTGGCCTTTTAGGCCTGCTCTGCTCTTAGCTCCGTACTCTCTTATGTTGTTTTTAATGTTTTATCTCTAAATATTTTGTTTCAGGTTTCAGGAACCCTGTAAAACCTGTCTTACTTAATAAAAAATAATGGCCTAAAAAATTATGAGTCAAAGTCATGTCCAAGTGAATGTATTTAATCCATATATGCCTCTCCACAATTGATGCCTCCACATTTAAAAATATAATTCCCATTGAACGATTTGACCCCTATAATTATAAATAGCCAATCAAAGATGTTAGTCAGGTCCACCTATTTATCCTTAATCTACTGACTTCTTGTAACCATCTGAACACCAATGCCACATGCCAAAGAGTGTTACTTGTAGAATATTAAGTTTTGATCCAAGTGGGATTTTATTTTCCATATGAACAAATTTTTACAATGTCACAATTTATATTACATAGTTAATTTGAGATGTAAGACTGTGCAAGGTGTACAACAATACCTATCCCCTTGCAAATTTCTAATTATTGATGGATACTTTTTATTTTGAATTGAGTGGGCTATATTATTTAAGATTGAAACAAAACTGTTCAAGTAACTCAAGTGTTCATATGTGTTGTTTTGTTCAATGAACATACGTTACTAGCTATGGGAAACCTATGCTAGGAACAAACCATGAACATTATAACTTAGTTATACCAATAGAGATATAATTCCCATAGATTGGAATTTTTTTCATTAATATAAAAGTTACCATTGACCTATCAAGTATTATCTCACTCCAATCAAATTATTTTATTTTAACTCATTTTCTTCTCCCTCTTGAAGAAATGCTTACCCTTAACACTACTTTGTTAGAAATAAATAAATAAACAAACAAACACATAAATAACATTAATCAAATTAAAATCCAAGGTTTACCTTATCAAAATCATATAAGAATAAAATAAATAAATGAATATTAAATAAAATAAAATGGAAAAAGAAAAGAAAATTTATACTATTATATTAAAAAATAAAATAAAAATAAAAAGAAAGACAATCTAATAGGAAGTTGTGGATGGAGGGTATTAATGGAAAAACTCCTCCCCCCTCTAATAGAGACAACATGAAATAAATTAGAAATGACACCATGAGGCCCTCCATTAAGAAGCATGGCTCTTGCGCTCATAAATTTTCATTCTTGACTATGGGTTAGAGAAAACTTGAAAATAAATATGATCAACAAGACCCCATGACCCTTTGTTGAGAGATAGAGAAGGATATGCAATAAAAATGGGGGAAACTAAAAGGTGCTAAAGGGAACAATGCATGGATAGGGGGCATAGTGTTGTGCCAAAAATGTCTAAAATTTTCCACACAATTTCCTTTTGTTTTATATTTTATATTTTATTTTGTAGTACTTAATTGGATTGTCTTATCACCAATCGTTGATTCTTTTCCAAACTATAGAGAATTTTCCTACTTCTATGCCTATATTTGTTGGTGAATCTCCTAGATATAGTATTTGTAGAGGTTTTATCTCTATTTTGTTTTTAAATAGAATGCTATGATATTGATAAATATTATTATTCAAAATATATGTTTGGTTGACTATTGTATGTTAGGAATAATAGTCCAGAAGACAAATGAGAGGGGGGGTAAATCAGATATAGTATAGATTATTAAACTTTAAACTTTATCAACCATATCAGCAAATGTAAATAATAACACAGTAATAGACAACACCATAACACAAGATTTTTTGTCAGGGAAACCCTGTTAAAGGTAAAACCCCAGTGGGAATTAACACCCACAAATATTGTACTGAGAGTATAGTATCCCTGTTAAAAGATATTAGCCATGTTAGGAGCTTGTTACAACATTACAGTACATAGTCCATGTTAGGAGACAAACCCTGTTAGGAGTCAAAGGAAGTTGTAGGCTCACTGCCAAGGCACACTGCCCAAAGAATGTTAAAGCTACCCTCAAGGATTTACAATCTGCATCAAGTGTATACAACAAATACACAATCTAGTGAACTATCTAGTAGCAACTATCTTTGCTTGACAAGTTCCAATGAAGTATCAACACTGCTCTCTATCCAGCAGTCAAGCTTCGCAACTTCACAAATCTCTGCTCTTCTCTTTTCTCTTTCACACTTTTTGAAAATGAAAATATTACTCATATATGCCCTTTTACAATAACCCATTAGGTCGGCTAGTTAATCTTTCCTAATACATAATTAACTAGGTCGGCCAATTAAGGCTTCCCATCATACAAATAATTACATAAGCCTTTGCTAAGATACACATGGTACCTATAACAAGTATACAACATTTAAAATTTATTACAAATACTTCTAGATCTGCAATCCACTCTCATAATTAATTTCCACACGTTACAAATCCGAAGTCAGCTAGGAAATAGGTCTTCTGCAGAACACACGCCACATCTGATGTCATCAGTACCCAAACAGAAATCAAACTCAACCCATTTCACTATCATATGTTGGCTCTCTATCCATAAGCCCACAAGTTCTGAAACATCTTCCTTAGTAATATATACCTGAAACACAAAGACCTTCTCTGTCTAGAATCACAGTTGCAGTCTAGAAAAATAGTCTTCACCAATTGAACTGTAACCTCCACATAATGTAACATAAAGTCAAGAAACCTTAGAAGTAACATCAGGACATAGCCTTCTATATAAATCCAACTTCGATCCTTCTAAGTCATCCGTACAGTGTCTGTGTACACTCGTTCCAGTTAAGTAGTTAGTATGTCTTCTCCATAGAAATATATGTTGACATCAGTGACAAAACATGAATATCAACAGCATGATCAGTAACCAAAACTGATATCATCCAACAATCACCCTTTTTGGCATTGATGGAAACATATGGGAAAATCCATATGCATCAACCCAAAAGTACTCTCTCTCAATACAATCTTCTCAATATCCTTAACATAAGTTTCCAAAAATAGTAGGGATTTTCTCATAGATTCCTTCCCCCTTTGGCAGCAATGAAAAAGGGTGCCATAACTCATCTGTAGTCTTCAGTAGCTTTTTAAAATCTTCATGCCCAATCAGGTGCAAGATCACCCAAATGTGCTTCATAGTGTTCACCTGTGATCACTCTCCCTAAGGAGTAGATCCATACATCAAGTCCAAAGAATAATATAGCTCTGAGATCCACAGGACTGATGCATATCTGCATCATTTTAATTACCACTAGGAGGGGCCATCACCCCAAGCATGCCTCTAAGGTATTCAAAAGCATCTTTTGGCAAAGGTTTAGTAAATATATCTGCTATTTGTTCCTTTGTGCTTATGTACTCTAGTTTAATCTCCTTAGCAACTACCTTCTCCCTCAAGAAATGATACTTGATAGAAATATGTTTAGTCTTTGAGTGCATTACTGGATTCTTTGACATGTTTACTATACTTGTGTTATCACAATGAATAACCACTGGCTCCTTGAAAATTATTCCAATATCTTCCAGGATTTGTTTCATCCAAACAACTTGTGTGCAATTAATTGCAGAAGCTACATATTCTGATTCAGCAGTAGATTGAGAAATACAATTTTGCTTCTTGCTTAACTAGGAAACCAATCTCTTCCCAAGGAAAAATACACCACCACTTGTGATCTTTCTATCATCCACATTACCTGCCTAATCAGCATCAGTAAAAGCCTGCAAAGTAAAATCATCAAATTTTTCATACCATAATCCATACTCTACTATTCCTTTCAGATATCTAAAAATTCTTTTCACAGCAGCAAAGTGTGTTTCGTTAGGATCTGCCTCATATCTAGTCACAATTCCAATTGCATTGGTAATATCTGGTCTAGTGTGTGTCAAATATTGTAGACCTCCAATCATTGACTTGTACTTAGTCTGCCCAACACTTTGAGTATCATCACTTTTAGTTAGTTTGTTTCATGTTATCATGGGTGTACCAAAAGGTTTACAATCTTCCATTCCATATTTCTTCAACATTTTTTTAAGGTACCTGGTTTGAGATATAAATATGCCATTGTTACTCTGATTAATTTGCAAACTAAGAACAAATTTCATCTCACCAATCATTGACATCTCAAACTCATTCTCCATTTCTTTAGCAAAATTCTTACTCATTTTATCATTTCCTCCAAAAATGATATCATCAACAAAAACTTCTATAATTAAGATTCGATCTTCATTAGTTCTTAAATACAAATTACTATTTGCATTACCTTTTTTGAAACCAAGATGAAGTAGATGTTTATCCAGTCTTGCATACCATGCCCTCGGTGCTTTTTTCAATCCATACAGTGCCTTCTTCAGTCTGCAAACCATGTTTTCATCATTTGTCAAAGGAAAATCATTAGGTTGCTCAATGTACACTTCTTCTTCTTCTAGGTCACCATTCAAGAATGCAGATTTCACATTCATCTAATACACTTTGAAGTCTTTATTTGCAGCATAAGCAAGGAATAGTCTCACAGCTTCCAGTCTAGCGACAGGTGCGAATGTTTCTTCATAGTCTATGCATTCTTGTTGTGAGTAGCCTTTACATACCATTCTAGCCTTGTTTCTTACCATTGTACCTTCCTCATCCATTTTGTTTCTAAAAACCCACTTAGTTCCAATCACATTCTTGTTTTTAGGTCTTGGAACCAACTCCCATGTATTGTTCTTCTTCATCTGCTCTAGTTCTTCTTCCATGGCTTTAGTCCAAGATTCATATTTACATTCTTCATCAATAGTCTTGGGTTCAGCTTGAGAAACCAAATAGATCTCATCTCAAACTTTCGATCTAGTCATCATGCCTTTGCTTGCATCACCAATAATTTGATCTTCAAGATGGTTTTTCTTGACATACCTTGGAGTCTTCAATGTCTCAGTAGCTTCTGCCTATTCTTATTCTTCAATCTCATACCCAATCATCAATGGTTCTTCAAGTTCCGCATTAAATTCTCTTGTTTTTGTTATCTGACCACAATCATGCATTCTTTCCTGAATTTGAAATTTCTCATCTATCCTCACATTGGCGCTTTCAATTTGTTTTCTCAATCTCAGATTGAAACATTTATATTCTTTAATCTTAGTAGAATAACCAAGAAAGATTCCTTCATCACTTCTAGCATCAAACTTGCCTATCTCATCATCTCTCTTGATATAGCATTTACTACCAAATATTCTAAAATATTTCACAGTAGGTGTATGATCAAACCATAATTCATAAGGGGTTTTATTTGTACCTTCTATGATCTGAATTATGTTTAGTGTGTACACAGCATTGCCAACTACTTCTCTCCAATGAACATGTGATACATTTCCTTCTAGCAACATAATCCTAGTAGCATCTAATATAGTTCTATTTCTTCGCTCTGCTATCCCATTCTATTGTGGAGTTCTAGGAGCTAAAGTTTGTCTTCCCATAACACATTCTCTACACATAGTGTTAGATGGCTTAACAATTTTAGGTAGATCTCTTACTGCTTTTGTCATACTGGCCTTCACAATGTTGTCAAAATTAACATGACAAAATATTTTGTGCCATAACCAGTTGTCATCAATCTTTGCAATAAAACAAGTAGCTTCAGATGTGTTTAGTTCAAATACATTACCTCTAGATTTAGTACCAGATTCTATCAAGTATCCTGTTTTACTCTTGATAGAACATTTCCCATTGATGAAGTTCAGTTGATAACCCTTGTCCACTAGTTGTCCAACACTCAACAAATTATGCTTGAGTCCATCAACAAGTAGCACAATATCAGTGTTAGTCTTGCCATCCAATGAGATAGATCCAATCCCAATAATAAGTTTAGGAGTATTGTCACCAAATATAACAACACCACCATCATGCTTCTGCAGACTTACAAATTTATTTTTATCTCCAGTCATATGATGTGAACAACCACTATCTATGACCCATTCAGATTTCTTTTCAACTCGAGATACTAATGCTTTTTCCTCATGCATAGGTTCATCATCCTTAATAGCAATGAATCTAATTTCATCAAAGTTACCATCCCCATCATCAGATATTCCTTCACTAGCATAATAGCATTCCTTATCCTTTGAGAACTTAGACTTGAAAACTTAGGTTTGTTCTTTGGAATTCTTGTAGGATATCTAGATGCAAAATGACTGATCTTATTACATGAAAAACATTTCAAAGGTAATTTTCCTTCAAACTTACCCTTACCTCTCTTTTCTCTTCTAGAAATTAGTGCAACAATTTCATCTAGCTTCCTTTCTTCTTCCTATATCTGTTCCCATTCATCAGCATAGGCTCCAAGTGCTTCTCTCAGATCATTACTGCTTGTGCTTGCATTTCCAGCTAAGGTCTTATTTTTCTTGTGCACAGTTGCTTTGAATGCTGACTCAACTTTAGGCAAAGTGTCTCCCAATTCTACGGCCTCAAATGTAGTTAGTTTTCCAATAAACATTTTTCTGGTGAAGTTTTGGTGTCAAAGGTATGATCTTCTCTATAGCCTGAACCTTGGTTCTGTATGCAGATGTCAAAGATCTCAGTATCTTTGCAATTACTTCTTCACTGTAAGTCCCTCTAGAGTTCCTAATACCAGTCACTACCTCAGTAATTCTTTATGCATATGCTCTGATGTTCTCATATTCTCCCATCTTTAATGATTCCATCTTTGTCTTCTAGTTTTGTAACTTTGCTTGCTTTGTAAATTTGTTTCCAACATATAGTGCTTCCAGTCTTGTCTAGATTTAGTGTGCAGAATCATAGGCCTTTACTTCAGTGAATTCTCCTTCTGATAGAGCACTGATTAAAGATTCCCTTGCAACCATATTACATGAAAATAGTTTCTTTGAACCTCTTGAGTGGCCTTCTCTAATTCATCCTCAGTCGCTAACTCTGTCGGTGTGCACTCCATCGGTGTTGTCTGTCACTTAGTGAGTACATGAATTTTATGCATTGCTGAAAGCATAATCATTGTTCCATTGATTCTAAAGACTTTGGCATTATGTGTATGACCACATAGATGATATCAAGTTGACATCAATGACAATACAAACCATTAACTGATTTAATGTTTTGCATCATCTTCAACTTAACATTATCAAACATTCAATCAATTACATGTCATCAAGCTCTCCCTTTGGTATTGATGGAAACACACTGTATTATCACACTATACTATTTCTAATACAATATGAAATACAATTTTTGAGATTCATCAAATTACCAAACAGTTTGTTTTGATAACTGAAAAAATGTCTGATCGTCGGTAAGCTCTGTGTTAGAATAGATTTGATTCTTGCAGCTTTCTCTATTTCTTCTTCTGATGTGTTATGACCTCTTTTTTTGTCAATTTCTCTCTTTTAAATTTTCCGCTTCTTGATGTCACTATCTTTTATTTGCAACTTTTATACAAATACTCTCCCTATGGATATGATCTCTCTCTGTTTGGAGTAATCTGATAATGAATAGTTTCTGGTGATAATATTGATACATTCTCTTCCTTTGACAACAATGCCAAACAAATATTTGTCAAATATGTGACATTTTTGTCAAACAATTTCTTCTCTCCATAATATATTCCTTGAATTTCCCTTATCCATCATCAATATAAAAATATGTTCTGGTGCTCGGTTCTGATATATACCTTTCTGTATATAGATGTAGCTTTGAATTTCATTTTCTGCTTACATCAATCATGAATGATATTTTGATAATATATGGTTGATGCAGCCTTCAGTCCTTTTACTAACTGGTAGACATGGGTTTGACCCCTAGTCTTTTTCTCAGGTACTCAAATGTATCCTTGGGTAGTGGCTTGGTGAAGATATCAGCCAATTATTCTTTTGATTGCACATATTCAAGTATGACCTCTTTTTCTTGAACTTGTTCTCTTAAATAATGATACTTGATGGAAATGTGTTTAGTCTTTGCATGCATGACTGGATTCTTGGAAATATTTATTGCACTGGTTTTATCACAATAAATAATCACTAGTTCTATGATCTTCATATGCATACCTTCCAGCAACTGTTTGATCCATGCAATATTTGAGTAGTTTGCAGCAGCAACAACATATTCTGCTTCTATAGTAGACTAAGAGATGCATCCTTGCTTCTTGCTAATCCATGTGACAAGTCTGTCACCCATAAAG